>JAESVK010000823.1:1293105-1309842 GCA_017140935.1 Hamamelis virginiana
TAACAGTGGTAAAAATCTATAGCTTGATATATCCATTCTTGATCATCCATTCCAGACTCCAATGGTTGTTGACATTCTTGAGGGCCCAGTAAGCCCACCCGAATGTTGCACGTCCATAAACCTCTAATTGGGCCTTAGCAAATCTTTGGTAATCCTCTTTTGTTGCACCCTTGACTTGCCACTCAGCTACCCATTCCCCTGCACCAAACAATACCTAAAAGTCATTAGCCCACTGATTAATTAAGAAGTTATTTGTAAAAATTTGATTTGTGCTTGTGTATTTGTAAGTACATTACCTACAAAAGTGAGAGGGCCATTGGAGGTGGTAACTTTATTCAACTGCGACGCCCGATTATTATAGATGAAATCAATGTTTTGTTGGACAGTCATGTCGTTGAACATATCAGAGAAGAGATTGTAGTAATGGATATCGATAACGGAACCAGATAAGCCACTGGCAAGAGGGAAAAGTTCTTGTGGATCGGACGTTCCAAGCCGGTTCGACATCACGACATAAGCCGTCGATGAGTGTTTCCGGACGGCATCATAGCCAGCCTTGTAGTACTTGGTCAGACTGTCTAGAGACACTCCTGGTGAGAGAGGCTCGTTGATGAGCTCAACTGCATATAGACTTGGGCTCTTTGCAAACCTACAACATTTGCATGCATGTAATTAATGAAATTTGATAGCATATATATATAGAGGGAGTCTATTATAAGGTGCACCTTAAAAAAAATTTCGTAAGATGGTTTGCTTAGGGACCAATTCTAAAATAGATTTTGAAAAAGCTAATACAAATGGGTTCTAAGTATACTTATGAATTTCATGCAAAATTTACAATGATCCAATTGTCCTTTTTTCAAAAACCAACCATGAAGAACTAGTGACATTTAATTTGAAGGGATATGGCTGCAGAAGTCTATAATAACAGCATTGTACCTGGTAGCTAAGAAGTCTATAACAGCAACTGTTTGTTGTATGTTTTCATCTGTATGTCCCCATTCTTGAGAGGTATCTCGTGAAGAGCTATGTTCATAGCCATTTTGTGAACCGGGGGCTGCATGTAGATCAATTATAACATTCACTCCATATTTCCTGCATACACCCAAAAAAATAAAAATAAAAACCAAACTCCTGAGAAATTTGGGATACAAATGGACTAGTCCCTACTGCATATTTGATTGTTTGGGACTAATGACTATAGCATATTTGATTGTTTGGGGCCTTTTTTGTTTTTGTTTTTTTGTTTTTGTTTTTTGGGTGGGGGTTTAAGGTGGTTTAAGAGCCTGTTGGCACGGGAACTGTAAAATCTTAATTAACTATGTTTCTGCAGTCTGATTTTTATATAAACTACCTTATAGTTGGTTTTATATAAACTATCTTATAGTTGGTTTGAAAAAATTGTCCTTGTAAGTTATTTTCAATACAAATCTAAACTAATTTATAGAAAAAAAAAAAAAAGAAAAAACTTATTGGACAGTACTAAAATAAAAACTTTTCAGTAGGCTAGGATAGGTTTTCAATGTTTTGTGGCCCTCATTGTAATAGCAATATAGCATGAGTAAGGTGACGTTTGGCATAGCTTTCTACAAAAGAAAGTCATTTGGGAAAAAATGATTTTTAGGATGGAATTTTTAAGAAGTCATTTTGACAAAAAAAAAAAAAAATTAGTGTTTGGCATGATCATATTTTAGAAGTCCTTTTGTATCAAAAAGCGCGGAAGTTATGTTTTTTACCAATGTGGGTTTTTAAAACCAAACTTTTAAACTTCTCCCAAATGGGTTTCCAAGTAACTGAGATTTCATAAAAGTCCATTTTGAAGAATTCACAAATTTTTTTTTTTTCCTAAAATGACTTTTGAGGATAGAAAACCCATTTGGAGCTTCCCAAAAATTATGCCAAATGCCACTAAAATCTTAGTAATACACTAACCTAGGCCACCCAAAGTTGGGCCCATGTAAAGTTTAGTGGGCTAAGCTAGCTTGAGGGTAAAGAAGACAAACAATTAATACATTAAGACTAATCAAACTACTCAAGCTTGACTCGAGATTTACTTGATATGATTTATTTGAACATATTCGTAAGATAAATGAGTTAAGCTCAAATCCAATTTTTGAGTTCATTAATTTATCGAATAGAGTACTGCTCGAGTTGATAAACTTATTAATATTTATAATAACACGTACCAAACTTTTTCGAACTCGACATAATAAAAGACTCATTCAAACTTTCTTGTAAGATAAATGTGTGAAGTTCTAACTTTATTTTCGAGCCCGTTTTATCGTATCAAACTAGAGTAGCTAATCCAGCTAGTACTTAATTAACTAATCTCAACTTGTTGTATAGCCCTAGCACAGTTAAAAGGTAAAGAGCATAGTTTGGCACATCAACTTCCTATCATATGTTTTGGAAAATACACAAGTGAACGAGTTAAACAGCCCAAATCAATTTAAACGAAGTGTGCATTTGTTGAATTGGGCTAGTTTACGTTAAATGTGGCCCTGGTCTTAACCTCAAACGGTGTTATTATTTGGGAATGGGTTGGGTTGACCTTGGCCCATCCAAGACCAACCCAATTAATGGTAAAATTTTCTTGTTTGAGTGACATATTTTTGTCACCCTAGACTTTAACCCGAAATTTAAAACCACCCTTGATGTGTCGTGGTTTAAAAAAGAGAAAAGCAGCTTGAGAGGAGAGACATCACCACTCAAAGCAGGACACATCAGGGTGGATTTTAATTTCGGGTTAAAGTTTCTGGTGCTATAGTATTTTTCAATAATCAAATATATGAAGTTACTAACTAATCTATCAATAAAGTCTCTAGGTGACAAAAGGTCACTCCCATTGTGTGGTTCATGAAACTAGGTAGACATTACCTAAAAACCAATAATAAGATAAAATTATTTAAAAGCTAGTCCTCAAATTTAGGATTTTATATCATGAGATTTCTGAGATTTTTAAATATTTTTGTCTGTTACGTTAAAAATAATTGTATTCTAGAGGGGGGAAATTACAAATTGACCTCTTTACTATCAAGGAAAAACATTTTGCACTTCTAGCCTGAACTATCAATTGTGACACATTAACCCCCTTGTACTATCAATTTGCGATAGATTGCACCATTCTATCAATTAATCGGATATTCGTTTAACAGACAGAAAATCAAGTGCGTTCACGTGAAAGTATTTTTCCACCAACATTAAGTGAATGTATGAATGCATGAGACTTTTTTCTGTTAAACAGGTATCCAATTAACTGACGGAAAGGTGCAACCTATCGCAAATTGGTAGTACAATGTGTCGCAATTGAAAGTCTAGAGATACAAAATATTTTTTGATGATATTACAGGGGATCAATATGTAATTTTCTTTGATAATAATAATATACATAATATACATAATATACATACTCTATTTTTGGTGGAAGAAGTATACATACTCTGCCCATGAGAAAGCATTGTCTAATGCTTGTAAAGATCCCCCAACGTAAGGCAGTGGGGGCGTTGGATCGCATGCAATCCACCAGCCGACAGGGATTCTTACTGCGTTTAATCCATTTTCTGATATGAACTTGAAGTCATCTTCAACTATATATGTGCTCCAGTGATCCTGAGATCCACACCATCCTTTTGTCATTTTACATTATTAGTATTATATTATAAACATGTGGGATATGGGTGGTTTGTGTATATGTATACAGAAATGATCAAATCAGCATATGCTTATATAAACTTATATAAGTATGAAGCACATAAATAGTTATGAGATATATATTTTGAAAAACTAATTATTGAATTAGATATTATACTTTTATGTGTCAGGATGTCTGTCAAAAATCACAGACATCCAACTGTCAGTTTTTTGGAAATGCTACTAAGAAAAATTGTGACAGTTTCCGGTGTGACCACAATTTTTTATAACTATATTTTGAAATTCTGACATTGGATTACCATAATTTTCGGTGTACATGACTTCCATAAATACAGTTTCTAATCCAATAATTAGTTTTTCAAAATACGCATCCCACAATTATCCTAAAATTCCTAAAATCCGAGGAAGATCAAGTAAGAAAACATGCCTTCATAACTTGTGGTGCTTTATCGGGACCATAACCATTAGTGACTTGAAACTCGCCTCGCAAGGTTCCAGAAATGGTCACTGTAAATACTGAAGGATCATCGTCTCCCCATCCACCATCCCCTGCGAAATCAGCAGTCACCAGCTCCTCTGTTTTGGCCTGCAAATTCATTTCATTTGATAAGTTTTTGTGCTCTATTAAAAAACATAATTAGTTGTTGACCTCCTTTATTGTGCTGAGGTGGCAAGCCTCAGCATTGCTCATAAATTTTTTTTTGAAATGTACAGCATTGCTCATAAATTTCAACTTGAGCTGACCTGCATAAGAATCAAGCTAGACTTTGTTGAGTTGAGTTGAGTTAAAACTCTTTAATCCAACATGGATTCAAATAAGAATTGTAAAAGCAAATATGGTTAAGATGAAGCCAAAGCCATTTGGCCATAAATTGACAATTAAGTCAACCTTGGCATCACATCTCGGAATAAAGGTTTCTAGACTCATTAGAGCTAGTGGGACTGGGATTTCAATGCATTAATCAAAAACCCACCGACAAATGCTGAACTGCGTTAATGTTAAGCTTTTCGTACCAAAATGCTACACAAAATATCTTCTTTGCATATGATAATCTAATAGGAAAAGGACAAATATACATGGTGAAGAAGGCAAGGTAATATATATATATATATATATATATGAGATCATCCATTAAGGCACAAATCTTAAGTTTAATTTAAGATTCCCTTTTAACTGTGATTGGTATTTTGAAAAATCGACCGTTGGATTAGATAATCTTCTAATGTATGTCATATTTGTCAAAAAATACAGTGATCCAACGGTCGGTTTTTAAAATACAGACTATTAAACAGTTGTTACAGTATTCAATGGTAAACATTGTTAGAGTATTTCACGGACTATATTTTGAAAACCGATTGTTAGATCACTATAATTTTTGACAGGCATAACATACATAAGAAGATTATCTAATCCAACGGCTGTTTTTTCAAAATACTATTGGTTGTGTGAGAAATGATGAATGAACCCCAAATTAATTTAAGGTCGGGACCTTATTGGATCAAGTCTGTATATGTATATGGTGAAGAAGGCAAGGAAAAAAAAGAAGCAGCAAATTAAATAAAATCACCTGTAAAAAGAACCCATTTGATGCTTTGATTCTAACACGACTTAAATCATCTGATTTTTTTCTCACAATCTCAAACGTCTCAAATCGACCCGTCGTGTTCGAAACTGCAACAAGATCAATCCCATTTCCTGCAGTATCTACTCCCACAAATTGTTTGTTGAATACTCTAAAATTAAAAGTAGTCCCATTGATTCTCCACAACTATACCAAAAATATATATATATCTATCAATATAATGAACTTGTAACAACAAAAATTAAACTAAGTCATAACAAAAAGATAATTTAATTACTCTAAATGTTTCCCAGCTAGAAGCCACTGTCCTATTGGCAACAATGATCGTTCCTCCTCCTGTCTCAGCACTAAGATATTTGCCGACTGTTACTGATTTAAACTGAAGTCCAGTTCCATCCTAATAAGAATTTAAACAAACAAACAAACCAAAAAGAAGATTACAATAAGCTAGAGAGAGAGAGAAAAAAAAAAGGAACTGAGAGACAATTAAGGAAAGAATTAATGAATATGAAGATGGCAAGCTATATATATATATATATATATATATATATATATATATATATATATATGTATATGTACAAACCAAGAAATCTTTGTTGGGGATGCCATCAAAAAGAGATGGTTTCATCCATCCTTCTGTAACAAGCCAACCTCCCAAATTAACTGTTTTAACTTTAAACATGGGATTTTGCCTCCCTTGAGAAACAGAGAACATGAAACAAGATACCACGATGCATATGCTTAGTAGGTGTCTTATAATTGAATAAATCGCCATTTTGGGCTTCTTTCTTTAATTCTTTCCCTATTTTGCTGCCGCCTTCTTGCTGTGGATTTTATACACACATCCTAAGAAAATATATATATATATATATATATATATATATATATATCTGCAGAGGGAGTACGGCAATCATATTCCCCTATAAACTATGACCAGTCAATGTTGATTTATTCTATGTAAATATACAAATAGTTCATATTTTCATATTCTAACTTCTGGCATTAATCTCATTTGATGACTGTTTTGTCCAATCAATTGGCTACCGCGTGGTAGGCCCTTTTTTTGTTTTTTCTATTTTTTCTATTTTGTTAAATCCAAAGACACATGTTAGACGTCTTCTAGATTAATTATACGAGGGTTCATTACCCATAAGTCCAGGGTATTAGATAATTTATATGGGATTGGATTAGTTACCCATAAGTTTCTTTATATAAAAAATCTATTGGAGAAGTGTTCGGCATCTCTTCCAATTTTTCGGTTTCTCTTCCAGTCCAACACAGTGAAAAAATCTGAACATAGTAAAATATTCCAACACAATAAAAATGTTCAATACTGTGAAAATACTCAGATTCGGTAAAAAATACCTAAAACGATCACTGTCTTTTTTTTATTCTTATTGTGTTTTTAGGTTTTCACAGTATTTTTTTTTCTTTTTTTCTTTTATTTTTGTGTCTTCTCTCCAACGCTGGTGAGAGGTATATTTCTCTTCCTCACATAGAAGCAAAGAAGAAGAAGAAGCAACGGGAAAGCTCAAACGAAATTAATGGACGGGACAAACAGCATTTTCCAATCTATTATATGCTGAGTTATAGGTATATTGCTTTCTAATCTAACCACTTCCTTGTGGTTCTAACAGCTTCATTTTCTACTACACAGTTTAAAATTGTCTGTGCAAATTTTATTTCAGCACGTTCTTAAAAAAAAAAAAAAAATTGAAGAGAAGAATATGTGTGGATGTTTCCTGTAAAATGTTAAATTGGGAAAGAAACGGATAGATTGGAGAGTATGCCCTTTAGCAATACAGGGACATTTAATGGGATTAGGCCAAACAGGACGGAAGCACATAAATTATTTCACGACGTGCTAATAAAAAAATTTATATATAGTCAGTCTCAATCTTGTAAGGACATTATAACCTATTTTATCGTTAGCTCATTTTTACTGTGATTGGTATTTTGAAAAGCCAATCATTGAATTAGATAATATTGTTATGCATGTCATATCTGCCAAAAATCACAATAATCCAACGGTCGGTTTTTAGAATATAATCGTTCTGTTAAACAACTGTGACAGCATCTAACAGCAGATATTATTAGAGTACGTATTTCAAAGATTGTATTTTGAAAACCGATCGTGATAGATAAGGGCGCCCTAGTTACCTTATCATAATTCTAAATATAGAAATGCATGACTGACTTTGATTAATTTATGCTATTCTTTGCAAAAGAAGCCCATAGAGGCACTGCAATTCAAGATTAAAATTGGTTATTATTTAGACTACCACATCCTTTCAATTGAAGTCCTCCAATTCTTCATTCTACAATAGATGGTAAGTTATTATTTAGACTACCACATCCTTTCAATTTAGTTATTGTTAACACTTCATTTTAGTTATTGCTTACACTCATTCTGGTCTTTCTATAATCTTCTTTGTCTTGTGTGTTAGTTGAGTAATTATTTTTTTATTTAATAAATTTCACCCTTTTTATTCTCATTATTTATGTGTTATTTTGACTAATAATTTTGTTTAAAAAGAAATTTCACTGCGAGTTAGGGGTGATAAAAAACCTACCAAACCGATAGACCGAACCAAACCAAACCAATTGGACCGAAGTTTAACAGTTTTTAAAAGGGAATTGGTTTGGTTTGCAATTTTTCAAAACCGGTCAATCCCGGTCAGTCTTTGGAAGTTTAATTCCTCCACCGACAGTCACCGAAACCGACCGAAGCAATTAATTAAGAAGTCTTTATGCTTCTTATCAAACTTCTTTGTTATTGGTTGATCAGATAAATTAAATTGGCGTAGCATTACATGGTCGATTTGGTTGAGGTCAGCACAGAACATTAATTATGACCATTGTTTTAGCTGATTTGCTATGTTTCCCATTCATGTCAAAATTGACAACATCTTTTTATTTTAATGAGATAATAATTGCTGCGAACTTTCTTCCCCGGTATGGTACCAGTGTGTTCTGTTGTCTAGCTTTTATGGGACCTGAGTTTTCTTGTTGTGACCCCAGTTCAACTCTGGACATCCATAGTTCCAAAGATTTTTTGAAAATATTAAGTTGAATTAGTATGCTTTGACCTATAATGAGTTCTCAATCCTCCATTTCAAAGATTTAAAAGTGCACTTGGCATCACTAGTGTAAGAGTTTTCAATCTGTTAGTCCAAATCAAGTTCTATTTGGTGTAGTGAATACGCTCAATGTGTTGGATATGCAAATTCTTGTTTTTTTATCAGATTGAAAGCTTATTTCTTGGATGATTCTGGGCTCGATCGAGATCCTTACTCTCGACCACAAAGGATATTATCTGACCCTATTGCAGTCTTCTCAGTTTCAGTTGTGCTTTTCATTGTTCATATGTCTCCATTTAGTCATAGTACTTGAGTCTTTGGTGATATTGAGCCGTCCAGGGGGGTCCTTTGATTCAGATTCTCTCACTTCACAAATAGAATCCATACATTATACACACACAAGGCAGCAACAGCAGCAAGGCAGCAAATCAAGCAATGATTATTTGCTTCTTCTTTTTTTTTTTTTTTTTTTCCGGATTTCCAGCAACAGCAATGTTCCGGTGATAATGGAATTTCAATATTATTACAATAGCCTCAAACCGAGAACACCGACCGAAAAAATTTGCACCGAGCCGAGCCGAGCCGATGACTAATGGTTTAATACTTTTTATGTCGGTTTTGGTGTGCTATTTTTCCAAACCGAGGGTGTTTGGTTCAGCCCAAAAAGTACTTCCAAAACCAGCCGAACTAGCCGATTCACCCCTACTGCCAGTAAATATTAGAGAGTATACCATGCGGATGTTCTCAATATTTATGTCACCTAAAGAATATACATTATTTTCTTTTTAATTTATGACTATCGCAATTAATTTTTTGTTCATAATTCTATTTGTGGTTGCCGCACATCGCGCAGGTCACGCATCGCACGGGTCAATATTAGTATGATCTTAGTGGAGAGTTGAGACAACCTAATGGAAGCCACTAGTTTTACAATTTAAAGTAGGGGCCTAAATAATTAAGCGTGCGAATTGAGCCGGCAAAGGAACTTTGTTGTGATATAATTGGACACTTTTTTCTTTTTCTTATTTAAAATTTGAGGTTAATTATAAGAGAAGATGTCCAACCAAATCATCATTACCACGGACCCATCAAATTAAATTCTAAGTTATTTGTTTTTGGTCCACTAAGTTGACTTTGACATGCTCCATTCATTACAATTTTGAGTATCATTCATGACATTGTGTACGTTCATTGACTTTTGATCTCTTATACTAGTAAAAGTTTGAATTATACTTCTTTCTCTTTGTCAACCTTTTCCAAAAGTCTCATTCGAGATTGCATTTAAGTTTGTAAGGTGAAGGCTAAAAGTTGGGTCAACAATGAGTAATTGTGGCAAAAATTAGAAAGTTGAATTTTGATCAATCATTCTTACACTTCTTGAGCTAATTTTGGACACTCTGCTTGGATTTTTCTGTGTTTGACTTTGCTTGGATGTTAAGATCACGATACACCATCTAAATATATTATTCATCTCTCACTTTAGATAATGTGTTACCATCTTTCATATCTACGTATAGAAAAGCTTAAGCAGAGAATTCAATCTCCTAAATCATCTAAAAGCGATTATCATCATACATTTTATATCAATTGGCATAACTTTAGGTAAAGTTAATCCAAACGGAGCCTACATCAGTTGACACTAATTGTGTTTGATTATTTTCCCTCACTAGTGGAAATGGATGATGGGCATCTGGCAGCCCATCCCTACGAGCATCTCCAATGAGGATGCTATATGAAGTACCATTGCCAAAATTTGGTATTGGCATCCAAGTAGCTTGCTCCGATGGAGTGTCATTTGAGGTGCCAAATTTTGGCAATGACAACCTTTGGTATCAAATTTGACACCTCAAATGGCACTTGCCATTTTTGCCAAATCATTATTTCTTTTCAAAAGGATGAGAAATGTCAAAATATAGCATTAATACATTGGAGCACATATGTGCTAAAATTTGGCATTTGTGCCATTTTATGTCATTTTGGGTGCCAAATTTTGACTTTGGCATATCAAATGGCATGAATGCATTGAAAATGCTCTAACAGATAAAGTTACAAGCTATAATTTTTTCTTAGACCCGTAAATTTATGATTTCTGAATGCAGTTTTTGTACTGAGGTATGGACTTCAATTTTAATGAAGAAATATTTTATGGAGCTGCAACATTATAAGAACTTTTGATGCTTTTCATATCAAATATAGGAAGCCATATTCATATCAAATTTCTTGCAATTTAGAAATCGAAGAGACGTGATTCTCCATCTACCATTCCAGCGACAAATGTGATTAAGGTGAAAACTAGTGAATAAATCCAGAATCATTGTTCTTCTGATTGAGTTTTTTATGGTTATTTATATATCCATGGATCAATGGGGATGATTGTTTAAGGAAACAAGTATAAAATCCAAAAAATAAAAGAAGAGAATCTTAACTCAGCTGAGTCATGTATTTTTGAATCTATAATGTGGTTGTTCTTCTCGTAATGATGAATGCCGAATTCAAAGTATATGTAGGGTTTCAATTATTTTTTTTTTATTTTTTTTATTTTTTGGGTGTGAATCTAGGTTCGGAATGGGTATGGATAAAGATTTTTTTTTTTTTTTTCCTTGAATGAGTCACTTGTATTGGTTTCGTGGATTTGAAAGAGTCATGTATACATGATTTTCTTAATTTATTTCTGTTTGGGATTAATTGATCTGCTATTGCTACTGAAAATTGAAGAGTCATGTACACATATTGATTTTGATTTTTGAAAAAATGGATTTTTGGGGTCTGGAATTGTCATGTATACATGGTTTCTTTTCTTATTTGGGGTTTGATTGTCTGAAAACTCTGGTTGTTAGGGTTGTAATGGGACTTAAATTTTGGTTTTTGTTGTTGGTCCATGCCAACCAAATTTTTGCCTTAGGATGTATGAAAAGTTTATTTTTTTTTTTTGGGTTTGGAAAAGTCATGTACACATGTTTTTTTTTTTTTTTTTTTTTTTTTTTGGGAGTTAATTGGTCTTACATAGGGTCTAAAAATTGAAGAGTCATGTATCTATTTCTTTTTATTTTTGGCAAAACTTAGTTTTTTGGGTCTGAATGAATCATGTATACATGATTTTTTGGGCAATGGTTTGAAAATTTTGGTTGTTTGATACAGGTTTCCATGGGGATGTTGAGAAGATTGCTTTTGATTTTTTTCGATTTTGTGTATATGAGAGGATTGCTTTTGATTTTATATGATTCACTCTACTCAATCTGATTTGTTGGAAGTAAGGCACGTTTATCCCATAACTTAGTTGACTTAGACATGCTCCATTCATTTCATTAAGAGCATCTCAAATGAGGATGCTATATGAAGTACCATTGCCAAAATTTGGCATTGGCATCCAAGTAGCTTGCTCCAATGGAGTGTCATTTGAGATGCCAAATTTTGGCAATGACAACCTTTGGTATCAAATTTGACACATCAAATGGCACTTGCCATTTTTGTCAAATCATTTTTTATTTTCAAAAGGATGAGAAATGTCAAAATATAACATTAATACATTAGAGCACATATGTGCTAAAATTTGGCATTGGTGCTATTTTATGTCATATGGGGTGCTAAATTTTGACTTTTGCATATCAAATGGCATGAATGCATTGAAGATCGATGCTCTAACGGAGAAAGTTACAAGCTAGAATTTTTTCTTAAACTCGTAAATTTTTGTTTTCTGAATGCAGTTTTTTTACTGAGTTATGGACTTCAATTTTAATGAAGAAATATTTTATGGAGCTGCAACATTATAAGAACTTTTGATGCTTTTCATATCAAATATAGGAAGCAATATTCATATCAAATTTCTTGCAATTTAGAAATCGAAGAGACGTGATTCTCCATCTACCATTCCGGCGACTAATGTGATTAAGATGAAAACTAGTGAATAAATCCAGAATCATTGTTCTTCTTATTGAGTTTTTTATGGTTATTTATATATCCATGGATCAATGGGGATGATTGTTTAAGGAAACAAGTAAAAAATCCACAAATAAAAGAAGAGAATTTTGCCCCAGCTGAGTCATGTATTTTTGAATCTATAATGTGGCTGTTCTTCTCGAAATGATGAATGCCGAATTCAAAGTATATGTAGGGTTTCAATTTTTTTTTTTTTTTGGGTGTGGATGTAGGTTCGGAATGGGGTTTGTTACAGTTTTTTTTTTTTTTTTTTTCCCTTGAATGAGTCACTTGTATTGGTTTCGTGGATTTGGAAGAGTCATGTATACATGATTTTCTTAATTTATTTCTGTTTGGGATTAATTGATCTGCTATTGCTACTGAAAATTGAAGAGTCATGTGTACATATTGATTTTGATTTTTGAAAAAATTGATTTTTTGGGTTTGGAATTGTCGTGTATACATGAATTTTTTTTTTCCTATTTGGGGTTTGATTGTCTGAAAAATTTGGTTGTTAGGGTTGTAATTGGACTTAAATTTTGGTTTTTGTTGTTGGGTCATGCCAACCAAATATTTGCTTTAGGATGTATGAAAAGTTTAGTTTTTTCAGGGTTTGGAAGAGTCATGTATGCATGGTTTTTTTTTTTTTTTTTCATTTATTTTTATTTTGGGGGTTGATTGGTCTTACATAGGGTCTAAAAATTGAAGAGTCATGTATCTATTTCTTTTGATTTTTGGCATAACTTAGTTTTTTGGGTTTGGATGAATCATGTATACATGATTTTTTGGGCAATGGTTTGAAAATTTTGGTTGTTTGATACAGGTTTCCATGGGAATGTTGAGAAGATTGCTTTTGATTTTTTTCGATTTTGTACATATGAGAGGATTGCTTTTGATTTTGTATGATTCACTCTACCTAATCTGATTTGTTGGAAGTATGGCACGTTTGTCCCTTATTCTCTCTGCCTTATCTGATTAGTAATTTAAAATTCAAAAACATTTCCAAATTGAATTCCATTTAGGTTATAATAATACCCTAAAAATAAGAAAAATAATAAATAAATTCTATCTTAAAATATGGAAATGGTATATTAGACAATCTTCCATAATTGGTTGATTTGATTTCAATTTTGACTTAGAAGAGCCTCTTGGTAATGATTCTTATTATTTGGACTTTGTGTTAATAAAATATATTTTCAAGATTCTTTCGATCATTTTCCCTTAAAAATAAAGATATTGGCTAACATGCTGGTAAAGTCTTTGAATGATTATACAAGAGACTTGTGACCCAATTCTGTCTTCATCAACTTAAATTGGCGGATGTAAGGAAAGATAAGAGTGCTATCCTGTTGTGTATCTAGCTCATGAACTCGAATATATGTATTGAAAATTATTGGGAATGTTTAAATGAGGTTTCATAGTATTCTTGATGTGTATGACAGTGATGAGAGTAGAGGTCTCTTAAAGAAATGAAATATGGATGAATCATTAACTAAAGAATGATTCAATGATTAATTGATGAATCATTAACTAATGAGAGGGGTTCTGATGGTATTTTAAGAGACCATATGGGCACATTCTCTCTCTCTCTCTCTCTCTCTCTCTCTCTCTCTCTCTTCTTCTTCTTCTTCTTCTTCTTCTTCCTCAAAGATTACCCTAAATTGTACTGCTTTTAGTGGTGTGTGAAAGAGATGGAATTAATTTGAGAGGAAGGATCTCACCACTCAAAGCAAAACAGAGTGGTTTTTAATAAAAGGAATTCCCCACCTTGGAGCTGGAGTGAAGAATTTATTAAAGGAGATTCAACAGTTTGTTTCTTCCCTTGTTCTTTGTAAAGTGATACAAATGTAGCACATTATTAATTAATTAATAAAAGGAACTCTCCAACTTAGAAACAAATTGTGTAATCTAGACCTTCATATAACCATTCTTGATCATCCACTTCAGACTCCAATGGTTATTCACATTCTTGAGAGTCCAATAAGCCCACCCAAACGTGGCACGCCCATATACCTCTAATTGGACCTTGCCAAATCTCTGGTAATCCTCCTTTGTTGCTCCCTTAACTTTCCACTCAGTTACCCATTCCCCTGCAAATCATAAGTTCAATTGGGGCAATTCAATTTTAGTTGTTACAAATAAATTAACATTACTACTTAATTACCTATAAAAATGAGAGGGCCGTTGGATTTGATGACTTGATTCAACTGCGACGATCGGTTGGTGTAGATAAAATTAATGTTCTCTTGGACAGTCATGTCGTTGAAAATATCTTGGAAGAGGTTATAATAATGGATATCGATAACTGACCCACTTAACCCAGAAGCAAGAGGGAGGAGTTCTGTCGGATCAGGCCGTCCGATGCGGCTTGACATAACTACAAAGGCTGTCGAGGAGTGTTTTCGGACAGCAGCATATCCGGCCCTGTAGTACTTGGTCAGGTTGGCTAGAGATACCCCTGGTTCTAGTGGCTCATTGATGAGCTCAACTGCATATAGACTTGGGCTCTTTGCATACCTAAAAAATTTGCATATAATGAAATTTGATAGGAGTCCCAATTGGTCATACAGATGATGGGATAAGGCTGCAGAAGAAAAGAAAGGCACATAATATTGTACCTGGCTGTTAAGAAGTCTATGACAGCAACTGTTTCTTGTATGTTTTCATCTGTTTTTCCCCATTCTTGAAAGCCGTCTCGCGAACCGCTGTGTTCCCAACCGTTTTGTGAACCAGGGGCTGCATGTAGATCAATTATAACTTTCACTCCATATTTTCTGCACACAAAATTAATATTACCAGATGAAGGAGAAATTAGCAATGCCAATTGACTAATGACTTCAACCCAGTGGTTGTTAATGCCCTTTTCTTTATTTTTTTTTCTAGCTTTTGTTTGGATCTTGGAAATAATGAAGGGAATGAAAGGAAATCCATTTATAAGCAACTTTTTGCATTCCCCTTTTCTTTCTCTCGTGCTTTCCGAGATCCAAACAGAGAGTTGAGATAAATGTTCAGCAGGCTAAGTGGGCAAGAGGGGAAAGAACGAAGGAATCTATTTGTAAGCAATTTTTAGCATTTTTCTTTCACTTCTCTCATGCTTCCCGAGATCCAAACAGATGCTTCAAGTAAATGTTTTAGTTCGTGCTAATTAGTGAGCAAGAGGGTAAATGGCTAGCACAGTCAAGTTCAGGTTGGATTGAAATATACATACTCTGCCCATAAGAAAGCATTGTCTAAAGCATGCAAAGATCCCCCAACAAAAGGCAGTGGGGGTGTTGGATCTCTTGCTATCCACCAACCAACGGGAATTCTTACTGCATTTAAGCCATTTTCTGATATGAACTTGAAGTCATCTTCAACTATGAATGTGCTCCAATGTTCCTGAGATGCATTCCATCATTTTATCATATGCATTTGAATTATAAACATGTTGGGATATAGGATGTCCCAAGATTGGGCAACAAATTATAATACAAAGAGTAGCATTCCATATCTATTTATCTATTATATAAGAGCAGTATGCTAATGTGATGACCCTAAAATTATTTCCATCTTTCGTTCTCTTCTCTCCTTAATTTTCTCTTCTTATTTATGCCTATTAGTTTTGGCTCTACTTCAAAATGATACGACAATATATCATTGGTCCAACTAATTAATTGAAATTTAGATTTTCAAAATTCTTTATTGGTGTGGTCCCATTTAAGATTTTTTTATCTTTCCATAATTTATTCTTTTTATTTATTTATTTATTGTGGGTCTTATTTACTTTTCCCCTCTCTTTTCTTAATTATTTTTCATTTTTTATTTAAAAAATTCATTCCACTGTACTTTTTACTTTTTTTGTGTTATTTTAAAATTTTTATTTTTTTAAAAATACATCCAAACTATTTTTCTTCAATTTCTTTAATTATTATTATTATTATTATAATCATTCTTATGTATTAAAATAAATACTTTAACCCTATAAATTTAATTACGATCAAACAATCAATATCATATGATCAAAATATATTTTATACATTTATAATTAGTTGGATAAAATTTTATTGATAAGTCCTGCGCATTGCACAGGTTTGCACTCACAGTCAGCTTTGTAGGTCCTACCTCATAGTAGATAACATGCATGGAACCTATATTTTTTATTCTGGGAGGACAAAAATCTTACTATCGAGATAGGGCCAATTCACCATCAGTCTTCTAGGTCCCACTGTAAGAATTTTATTTTAAAATCCATGTGGACTGCCATTGATTAAATATTTTATATTTTATAAAAACTTGGATTGATGAGAAATTGTTAATGTGATGTACCGGACTCCCGATTAAGAGTGTAAGTTCTACTGTACATACGGGTTATGGTGCACCTTAGTCACGTGCTCTTAATATATGGATGGAATGTGTAGGGCCTTAAGATGAGATTCATGTATGATCATTAATGAGTGGATTCATATATGTTTATTAATGAATGAACGGATTCATGTATAGTCATTTAATGTTGATTCATGAATTAATTA
>JAESVK010000823.1:1316136-1358399 GCA_017140935.1 Hamamelis virginiana
CATACAAACATTCATCTAGAAACCATGCATGGGTCATCCTATTAAAAGAAAAAAAAAACATAAACTACTGAGTCAAAACTCGTGTTGTATGTGTGTTGATAAGCATACAAGCGTGCATTGATATTACATTTGGTCAAGGAATACAAATAAAAATAAAATGAAAATAAAATAAAATAAAATAAATAGAATCATTGCATGGGCTTGCGGACTTAATTATTAGGTGAATGACAGCATATGGATTGACATAGATATTCCTAAACTTTAATTACATTTGGAGTTTAATTAATTGAATGATTATATATTAATACGTACGATTCTGATTTATATAAGCATTTTATACTACTAAATTTAAGGATCTTTTAATAAAACAAATAGACAATAAAATTTGAAAATCTGTGAAACATCATGATTTAAAATTAGACCTCGTGATAAAAAATTTCAAACTCAAAAACTTTTGGATCATTTTCCCATAATTTAAATTGGTGTTATAATCTTTGTGGGTGATAATCATAATGGAAACCACTTGCGCAAAGTAGGAGCTAGTGGATATTCCTCCTAAGCCAATTGGGCCAACAAATTAAAGAGCTTAATTGTGACATTGATTTTGAGGTTGATAGTGGAAGAGGGCCAACCAAATCATCCATCTAGAACATTTGTATTGTTCAAACTAAGTAAGATTATTATTTTCAAGTGATCTAAGTCTACTTAATTTTATTCCAAACTTTCCTTTAACATATATTATCTATATCTATATTTATACTATATATAAAAGTATAAATTTTAGAATAACTTTTGATTGTCCGAAATATCCTTCTATAATTGTAAAAGTACATAAATAGACACCGTCTCGTAAAATTCTACCCATCAAAATAAATAGGCTTTCTAATTGAATTAAAATTAATTACGAACACTAATTTGGTTTTAGGTCTAACTCAAGTTTTCAAAGATAGTCTCATTAAATTTCATCAATTACAATAAAAGTTTTCTGATCTAAAGTTTTACTAAATAGAGTAAAAGTATTTTTAATTAAATTAAATTTCTTTCGAATGCTAATTCATTTCAAGATAAAATTAACATGATTTTTCAAACAACTAATGAGGATTTGATTCAAGGCCTGCCAGAAACTTGAATTACATTGGTTGGGCCTTGAAGCCTCGAACTTTGAAATTATTGGTGAACAAGGCCCATGGTCATTTTGCTCAAATAGTCAAATTATTTGACTGATTTTTTCAACGTAATTTACTTCCTACACATATCAATCAACCGCATATTTAGGCTTGACCACAGCCGATCATTACTCAAGCGACCTTTATTCCAGTCCCCACCATGTGATCACCGACACTGCCAGCTGCATACAACTACAGAATTAAATAAGTTCATCTACAATCGTCGCTTTTTACAATCTCTGCATCCACCTACCATTACGCGCCACCTCATGATAGGAGAATAGCATAGCTGTTATTTTTCTCGAGAAGAACAAATGATTCACTTAAACCTTCTTGGTATCTTTGCTTATTGGGTTGTTTTGCAAATATGAAAATTTGATAAATTAAACCGATCAATTTTAATTTCATAATTATTTGATAAATTTAAACTTAAGTTTTGATTCCGTCATATCACTCTCTTTATGTGATAAGGGTTTTGTTCTATTCTTCATAGATGAAAATTGACCCAATTGTTACTTTCCTCTCTCACAAACCACTTACCCTAATAATATATAAATATAAATATATATATATATATTATTATATAAGGAAAAATAAATCTATCCTTTCCTTAATCATTTTCAGCCTTGTGTATAAGGAGTTATTCGGTAAACATGAAAAATCTAATAATTGAAGACTAGTTTGATTGATTTTTTTCTTCATTAATAGTTTATAGAATAAATTTGTTAAGTCATGTACAAAAATAATAAATGAATAAACTTTTTTTTTGGGGGGAGGGGAGAAACCATTGGTAATTCATAACTTAATCTAAGTTTTTATAAGTCTCAGACATACTCTAAAATGAAGTGAAAATGCTCAAATCAATTGTAAGTTGATTTATTTAAGAATTTATTTGAAACTTTGAAAATTGAATTTTATTCGGTCCAATTTTTTATTGTTATATAGTTTTTATATAAATTAGTTTACAGTTAGTTTGAAAAAAAAAAAAATTCATATCTCATTTTCTATATAAATATAAGTTTGAATATATTTATAGAAATAAAATAAAAAAAAAAAACAAAAAGACTTATCAAACATTGTTGAAATAAAAATCAATTAGACGAAATTTCAGCTAGCCAAAGTTTTTATATTTTGCTCAATAATTTTTAGAGTATCTTTAATGAATTCATTTCATTTGATGTGTTAATACCATAATCTCACATCTCAAATAACACCAAATTGCATTGATACCAAAATTTGGCACAAATTTATTAATACTTACTACCAATGGTAGCTAAGATAACATATAAAATTTTAGACAGCATGAAATGACCAAAACACTACTGTGCTGTGACGTGTCACTCCATGACTGGTCAAATGTAGCAAAAGAACACCATTGTGTAGGTGCAGCGCGAGACACGCACACACACATTCACAGACTTCTCCACTTTACTGATTTCCTCTTTATCTTTTCATTTGCCAGTACCCTCTCTCTCTCTGTCCCTCGATCTCTTTCTCTCTCAATCTTTGAATCTCTCTCAAGCAAACAGCCATGGCCAGAGTAATGTTGTTGGTTGCTCTCTGTATACTTCCGGCGCTTGTCGCCGCAGCTCGCCCGGCGGCGAATCCCTTCGTCGTACAAGGTCGGGTGTACTGCGACACCTGCCGTGCCGGTTTCGAAACCTCCGCCACCACTTACATTCCCAGTAAACCCTCAATATGACTCTTATTTATGCGTCTGTGTATATATATGTGTGTGTGTGTGTTTATATATCTGTCTATTTTCAATGCTTCGTATGTTATGATAGTTTTACAAGATTGATCTGTAGATTATGTTAGATCTCCTTGAGAGACAAGCAGGAACGCCATTGCTAGTGTAGCACCTGATGTTCGTCGCAGGGATTTGGTAGAATTTCACGTGTTCTTTTTATAGATCTAAGGTTCTATTTTAGATGCTGAGAGGATGAATCGTAGATCTTCTTGTGTTACTATCAAATTGGACGAACAGGATCTAAAATTGACTGCCAAATGGATCAAACTTAGTAGATCACACACACACACACACACATATATATAAGTATTCTTGATTTGAATTGATTCTAACCATGTGGTTTAGTTAAGATTTTTGGACCGCGGGAAGACTTTCAAAATTTTCAAACTGATATGCATAAGATGACTCCTAGGTCATCTCCAATGGCAAACTCAAACCTTTGAAAAAAACTCTCATTTCAAATCTTTTAAAAAAAAATTACTCAAATTTGATTTGGATCATTCCAATGCCAAACTCAAACTCAAATTTTAAAAATGTTACTGTTGGAGATTTGAGTAAGGGTTTGAGTCTCCCTTGATTTGATAGACATTTGAGCCAAAGATTGGAGCTGCATTTAACATGTTTTTACTCAAATTTGAATTTTTCCTTAGAATTTGAGTAAGGATTGGAGATGCTCTCACCAAAGCCCATTCTCTTGGTCCTCCATGCACTATATTTAAGTACGATGAAAACATAAACTTGCGTACAGAGTAGAATATACAACTTGTGAAGGCATGATAGTTTTTAAAATACGCATAGGATAGTAGAACTGGAAAGAAATGCGGGAACTTGGGCAAAAAAGATGCCACCTTTGTTTTTATATATTGTTTGTGTGTGTGTTTTCACATATGAAAATTGAAATTCAATTTTTCATAAGGATATTGTTTCGTTTGCGACCCAATGAATTTTAGTTTGGAATTAGAGGGTCTCTTTTAATTGATTCTTTTATCACATTGTGTTTTGATATATTGTGTGTGTGCGCACGTCTTCCCCTGTGCCACTAGCTCATGTTAGCAACAATGTGTTTTGAGAAATAATGTGCCACACATATTTGTTTATAATCCATTTAGATTTGGGTATAAAAATGGGTATCAGGTCATCTATACTAGCCTTTGTTGTGGCCTGTCTGGTTGTGTATTAGTGGGGATCTAAAAAGCTAAGACATGGGACACAATTATGACACGACACAGATACACCGACACATCAAATCCTTAAAAATCTAGGATATGAAATGGCATGGACGCGACGCTAACAAATATATGTCTTTACATTTAATTATATTATATCATAATGCATCCCTATATATCATTTTTTTCAAAATTTTAGTTGAATTTTTCACAAAGAAGATGAGAAAAAAGCAAAAAGGAAGAAGAAAAAGAAAAAGAAGGAGGTGAAGAGAGGTGTTGTGTCAGAGAAGTGTTGTTTCCAGCACTACCACGGCACCTTCAAAGAAGTGTTGGTTCTTCTTAGATAGGGATGAAGTGATACAGGGGCCCTTTCTGAAGAGATGACACATGGTTTGGAGTGCATTAATTATAATGGGGTAATAGCAACACTAGATTGGACCTCATGGATCTAAGTGGTTAGGTAATGCTATCTATGACAAACATGGCAAAAAACTATTGTGAAATGTTTTGACTGAAAAGCAACACAAAAAGAGAAAGCATTATGATATGTGGAAGCATTTTTTTATGAGGTAAAAGAAAATTGTATCATATCTAGATCGTCAAATTGATGGGATTATATCCCCTGAGATTAGATTCTATGTGCTTAAATCAATGATTGATTTTAATTGTTGGGTTTGTTATTTTCCTCTGGGTTCTAGAAAATTAATCCGTCAAGCACTGTGTATTGTACCTATACTTAATAGGTGCCAAGGTTAGAGTGGAATGCAAGGACAGGGATACTGCGCAAGTCCTATACAGCATTGAAGGTAAGACAGACTCGACGGGAACATACAAGATCATGGTTACAGAAGATCATGAGGACCAAGTCTGTGATGCTGTGCTTGTTAGCAGCCCACAAGCTGACTGCGCATCAGCAGATCCAGGGCGTGACCGTGCTCGCGTAATCCTCACCCGCTACAATGGGATTGTGTCGGACACCCGTTTCGCTAACTCAATGGGCTTCATAAAGGATCAGGCCTTATCTGGATGCACGCAACTCCTCAAGCAATACCAGGGATACGACTAGAGTATGTTTTTAGTTCCTCTCTTGGGATGGCATGCCTTAATTTAATTATTACCTTTTTAGATCTATCAGGGTTGTTTATTTAATCTCTATGTTGAGAATGTTTTGTCAAGTTATTCCTTGTTAATCGACTCTATGAAAGTTATATCACTTACTTTGGGGCTTTTGGCTTAGTAACTGCAGTGTTTTGCTTCTTGTCTTGTTAAATTAACAGTTACCAGACCCGGTTCAACCGGTCGTTGTTGGCCCAGTCAGCCTTGTCCGGGTTACAAATTGTTAACTGTTAGAAGTTTCATATTTTTTCATAGTAATGCTAGATGGACCAAATCTTAGACCAAAATTTTCAAGTCAAATGATATGTCAGAATAACACAGTCTCGATTTCCGTGTATTTCAAAAATGCACGAGAGTAGAGGAGATATCTACACATCATTTGAGAGTCCTGAGGACTTCCTTATATGAGGACTTGGTCTTTTGGCCAATGTAAAATGGGTATTTTGAAAAACTGACCATTGGATTTAATATTCTTCCTATGTATGACAGGCGTGCCAAAAGTTACGGTGATCAGACCACTGGTTTCTTAAATATAGATTGTTAAGCATTATATAGGTATTTAATTTTTCACAATCTATACTTAAGAAACCAGTGGTCCGATCACCGTAATTTTTGGCATGTTTGTCATACATAGGAAGAATATTAAATCCAACGATCAATTTTTCAAAATACCCATTTTACATTGGCCAAAAGGCCAAGTCCTCATATAAGGAAGTCCTCACAGGAACGGGACTCATATATATATATACAGAAATGATACAGTTAGGCCGGCCTTATTTTTGTTGCATCCGGTCACCCCCATTTAGGGGGTGATGCAGGTCACGGGATCACATTTCGACCGTTGGATTTCCTATTCATGCAGTGCTTGTCATGCCTGCAAAAAATCACAGTGATCCGACAGTTGGTTTATGAGAAAACTGACTTTGAAAAAAACTGGAATTCCAACGATCAAAATGTTAAACTGTGACCTGCATCAACCCTAAATGGGGGTGACTTGATGCAACAAAAATCAGGCCGGCCTGACTGTATCATTTCTGTGTATATATATATATATATATATATATATATATAGAGCTTCTCTAGTGAGCATTTGCTCACTTTAACTAAATTGAGCAAATAACAGGAACCCTTGGATTCCCATTCACTTAATGGAAGATTCATCTCAAGATGGGAATCCAAGGGTTCCTGTTATTTGCTCACTTTAGTTAAAGTGAGCAAATGCTCACTAGAGAATTTTTCTATATATATATGGGATTGCCAACTTTTTAAGGTTCGAGTAAGTTTGGATAAATTACAGTTTCTAGTGGCTTACAGCGGGCCACATTATTCTGCGAGGATGGTGTGAGAACTCAGATACCTCTAGTATTACTGGGAAGTTCCCATGTTGCTCCAGCTTTGCTATAAGTGCAGTCGTGATTCCTTCTGATTGAGAGGAAACTAAAAATTTTGGTCTAAAATTTGATCCACTTAATATTTTTTTTATTCTATTTTTTTTAACTTGGGGTGGCAACTTGTAGTGGAAGTTGGTCTAGCCACTGTTATTAAACTGTTCGAACCGAGCTTGGTTGAACTTCTATAAGCATGAGTTTAATGGGTCTTGTTCGCATAAAGTTGGTGGAGCTGGATTTTGTTGACTGATCTTAACCAAGGCACTTTGGCTAGCTCTAGTGGGACAGGTCTTGTTGATTTAGTTGAATGTTGACATCTCACTAGAAAATAACTAGAAAGGAAAAAAATTGTTGACTTTGGTAGTGGGTTGGTGTGGATCTAGTTATTAGTATTGGAGAGTTGAAACCGTTCCAAGATTGACAAACTTAGAGTTAGTGGTCCAACATCGACAAATCTACCAAAATAACATTTTCTTATTCTCTTAATGAGATGCGGTCCTAGACATCCTGGTTATTGGATGGAGAGGATTTGTGGGTAATTTTGTTGTGCATGTGTCCTGAATTATGTGTTGGTACGTATTTAGGGTTCTAATTTATGTTGGGAGAGCAAGAGGACAGTAGAGAGAAATACTCGTATTCTTGGGTTTTCATAGTTTAGTGGAATAAATTTCTCTACCACTGTACCCACTATCGATATATGCAATTTTGCCGAACCACGGAAATTATGTCTCTTGTGTGCTTGTGACTTTTTGCTTTATTTTTTCTTTCTTTGCTATCACGGCTTCGGGTTTTCTCTACTATTCCATATTGAGGAACTACTTGGATCCAAACCTCAATGAAAGTAAGTCTAGGATACTGAATGTTGCCAAAAAAAAATAATAATAATTACAACAAGAAAAAAATCAATAGGCCTCATTTTCGGATCAGGGCCCATTTTTGGTAGGAAAAAAATCAACCTGGGCCTAGCTGGAGCAGGAACCCTCATTCACAATCAGAAAGGCAAAGGGATCTTGGGAAGGGAGCATTTGAAAATTCGAAGTGGAGCTAGATGCTGAAATTGTCATCAATATCATTAAAGCTCCTATTTGGATAAGCTTTACCTAAAATTATTTTTGAAACTCAAAATATCACTTGATTTAAAAAGATGGGGTGATAATCACATCTAGACAACGTGATAGTTGATAGAATGGTTAGACAAATCTGGGTCGATCTCCTAACTTTTGCCATAATCAGTTTTAGTATGAAAATTTTGATATAAGAAGAGATGGTTTGGATATAATTTTAAAGATATATTCGAAGAAATAGTTTGTAATTTTAGAAAAAGATAATCCAAATGGAGGCTAAATCTGATAGCCGCTTGCATTCATGTCTACTAAAAAGATAAGCCCTATTGCATAGAGCTTGGCACACAACGATAAAACAGTATCAAAAATGCTAATGGGTGTGCAGACAAACTAACAAATATGGGGAGGCAGCTTGATTCTATCGTCAAGTCTTTTGATGTTTACCTCCTAAGAGCACCAATGCATTCATGCTATTTAATGTGCCAAAGTTAAAATTTAGCATTTCAAATGGTACAAAATGACATCAATGTCAAATTTTGGCACCAATGAGCTCTAATGTACTAATGCTATATTTTGGCAATTTTTGTCTTTTTTAAGAGAGTATGATTTGGCATGAATGGCAATTGCAATTTGAGGTGCCAAATTTGACACTAAGGATTGCCATAACCAAAATTTGGCAAGTGACATTTCACTGGAGCAAGCTATATAGGTACCAATGCCAAATTTAGCAATCCCATTGGAGATGCTCTAAGTATCCGACTTTTTTTTTTTTTTTGAAAGGATGCTATGAGATCAAAAGTACCTTCACTCACGGCTTTGGCAATCTAGTTTGCTTGTTTAAACCAACCTATTGAGCCTCGAAGTGGAGGATTAGAATCCTCACTGATAGAGATGTCAATGGGATAGGTTAAAAGGATATCCCGTCCCGTCCCGCTTGGGAAGGGTTTGGAAAATAGATTTGAAAACCCTATAGGGTTTGGGACGGGAATGGGATATGGCTTTTTCAACCCACCCCGCCCCGAACATCTATATATATATATAATTATACTAAAATCTTTTCCATTTATTTACAATATTTAGTGTTTTAAGATTCTTATCATTTTTATTTTTTTATATTCTTTTCACCAAGTTAGTGTGTATAAATATATATTTTAACTACAAATACTTATAATCCAAGATAGAAATCAAAATTTGTTGAGATTATGGTTAGGATTCATTCCAAAATAAAATAAAAATAAAGTTTAAAAAATATTTTAATTATTTTCTCAAACCCGATGGCAAAACCCACTCCGTCCCGCATAATTCTCGTCCCGTCCCGTCCCATTTTAAATTGGAATTGAGACGGATTTGGGAAATAATTTTTATTCACGGGACGGGATTAGAAAAGCAAAAATCTGCCCCACCCCATTGACATCCAAACTCACTGATTTATGCTTCTACCATCCCAGTAATTAAGAGAGAAAAATTCAAATTAAAAAAAGTATAGTTTTTGTCTATACTTTTCTTTTTAAACTGAAGAGGACTGTTGGGGTATAAACAGGAGAGGATTCTATCCTCGAGGCGGCGGGCAATTAAATACTCCCATAAAAGCTAAAAAATCTCCTGAATCGATCAGGCAATGGTTTGATCCCAAAATGCAAAGAGCATAAGAATATGCCTTGTACAAAATAGTGCAGATGCCTTCCACATAACCACATTCCAAAATAGTACTTGTCATACGTTGGGATGGATGAAGGATGATGTAATAATAGTCTAAATGCCGATTTATCATACCATACTTTTTACAACTCTAGCTATTTTCTAATATTTTCTTTCATAGTTTTACTATTTTTGGACAATTTATCAAAGACCGATTCATTTTTCTTTCATTGGACGTACTTTTTGAAGACCTAACTGTGAGCTAAATGTGATCGTATCTCTGAAAGACTGTTAACTGCTATCACCTGTACGTAGATTTTTCCACCGGCTAGATACTTCTAACTTTTTACTTTATTTTAGTATTTCTTCTAATTGATATTAATTATGAATTTTATTTAGTAATTGTCATATTCTATGAGCTTAAATCTATGAATGATTTATATTGAATTAAATAGGAGAATTTGTATACTCATGGCATAATACCCAACAATTAAAGTTTTCAATATTCACTGTTTGTCAGTGACTAATCTATAATCATTACGGAACACACGAGAGGAACAATGAGAAAATGAGAAAAAAAAGGTTGAATGAAGAAGACGACAAAAATACAATAATTTTGTACCCAAAAGGGCCAAAATCGAATGTTGCTTCCAAGAAGAGAGGAACAATGAGAGAGCATATTCTTTAGATACCAGCAGATTGATTAGCCTCCTTTTTAGATTTATGTCAATGGGCATGCCAGCAATTGAAGTGGGTTGGTTGGCTGTTCAACATGTCTTCGCCTTGGGTCTGGACTTCATTGTTGAATTGGAAGAGTTAGGTGATGCGTATATGTGCATGTGTTGATCTACAAATTTTATATTATATGTATCTATATAAATTGTGTAAGCACGTGACATCAGACACCACAATAAAGGAGTTAGGTGGGTTGTTGTTTGGAGACCCTTTGAAGAGTTGCCATGGTTGGTGTGCCATTTCCGACGAGTTAGGAGGGTTCGGTCTCTATACCTTCTTGAAGGGTTGTTTACAACTTTTTTTCAAACCAAACCAAACCTCATTAGGCTATATTACAAGTATTTCTAACTTTTTCAAAACACACTTTTATTCGAAAAATATTAAAAGTGCCTTTATATCGTTCTATATGGTATATTACATTAATTGTCATATCAAATATGTTATACTAATATAATATATTATGCAATAATATATAAAGCCGTGGAACCACATAGGGTCTAGTGGAAATAGCGAGCTACATATTCTCTTTTTTTGGTTTTATAAATATAATTTATAATGATTGATAATTTTGACCCATTATAAAATTTTCATTTTACCCTCTTTTGTTCTCTTCCCTTTATGTAAGTTTATTAGATTTTCTTACACATAATCAAACCCTCACGCGCGAATCTCATTTCGCTCGCCCTCCTTTCTCAATTAAAATTTTTTTTTTTTGGTTGTCAACAAATTTCTTTTGATTGTAAAATGAAGTTTAAATTTTATCAGCCAACTAAAGGGTATCCCTACTATATTAATTTACTGGCTTGATAACCGACGCCATCTATTTGTGTTGATATGATATTTACCTTGTTAGGTGTCATATTAAGTCATAGATTTGAATGGTAAGAAAAATTATGTATTTAATATAACATGCATTATTTACCATGCTCATGCTATGCTTGTACACACTACCAATCTTTGATCTAAATTTACCTACAACTAGCAAAAACTTGGTCCATTACTGATTAGGAGCTGGCCAAATTGGTCTTAGCCAAGTTAAAAATACAGAGAGCTACCCACCGCATTATTTAAAGTACGCGAGTATTAGGCCTCCACTGATAGGATAGAATTCTAAGTCGCTAACCTATGGGCTAGGAGGTATGTGTTATAGGCCTTAAACCTGTAACATTTAGAATACCCCTACTAGTCTACATCGTTTGCTTGAATTTTTCTATGCTTATATTTGATTAGGTACTAAGATCATGACATATCATCAAAATATATCATTTAAGCAAACTCAAATAGAGGATCCAAGCTCTTGCGCAAAAGTGTCAAGGTTCGAAATTTCTTATTATTCCATGGAGAGCTCTTATGGAGGTCAATTGGAAACCTATGATATGTGCTAATCCTAACAAGGTTCCAAATTTTTCATTGGACTAGCATGGAAGTTGTGGGAGAATCGATTTTTCCTCTAGAACAAATTTTTTTGTGTGAAATTTAAGCGACCCTTTGAAGGAAGATATGCCTTTTTCCTTCTTCTTTTTATTATTATTATTATTATTATTATTTAAAATTTTCTTGGTGAAATTTCATACTATTCAAATAAGAAAATAAAAATAAAAAAACCTTTCATCATATAATCTTAAAATAGAATTTCCTCAATTGAATAACTCCTAGTCTAAACTCTTAAATATTTTTTTATCTTGGATGTATTTTTTTTTTTTTAAATTCCAAATTTGAATACATAAAAATATATTTATATTTATTTTTTAATAGAATTATTCTATTTGCACCCAAAAAAGGACTCTACGCGCACACTTTCTTTTTACCCTCACCATTAAACTTTATTCTTAAAAATCCTAACAATCTCAGAAACATATACAATATATCAAGGATTCTACCAACAAAAAGGTTCATAATTATGAGGATATTTGGATTTCTAAAAATAGAATTTAATGATTGATGTAAAAAAAAAAATGGGGTTAAAAAATAGTTTTCGAATGCAAATAGAATCACCCTTTTGATATTTAAAAAAAAAAAAAAAAAAAAAAAAAGGAAATGGAAAAAATCTTTTAAAAAAATATGGAAAAAAAAAAAAAAACAAAAGAGGGAAAATTTATTTTACGAAAGTATTTAGAAAGTGGGGAAAGAAAAAAAAACCGAAAATGTCAAAGCAGCCAAGCCTTGCAAAATGCCAAAATCCAAAAGAACTTTTTTTTTTCTGTTTGTTTTCCATGCATGTCTGTCAATTGTGAAGGATCTTGTCATTATAGTATTATCAGTTGCTTTTTAACACATTTGATAATCTGAAGACAACGATTTCTTCTCTCTCTCCCTCTCTCTCTCTCTCTCTCTCTCTCCTTAAATATTATATATATTTACGCATATATACATCCGCTGAAATCGATATTTAAATGTAATGTAACTTCTGTAAATTGCACATCATCAATCATCATCTTCTCCGTCAACCCTTCTCGTAATAAACTCTCTTTCCTATTTGCATTACCTCTCAGCCTCGGTTTCTTCGGAACCCATCAATTCATCAAACATCGCTTGGCCTATATATTATAAGGTGAGATCTCTGCTCCGCTTTATCATTTACTTTTCTTAATTCTTTGCAATTGGGTTTCTGGTTTTTGGGTTCTTCTCTTCTTTTGTTCATGTAGGGTTTGTTTCTTTTATTTTTATAATTTTGCCTTATGATGTGTTGTGTGTAGATTGTTTTTTCATGTTTTGGAATAGTTGGTTAAATTTTGGAATCCTGTTCTTGAAAACCCATTTGGGTAACTTTTTATTTTAGCTTCTGATGTAAAATTCTACGGCTTCTGAGCTTTGGGTTTCTGTTGTTTTGACCTCTTTGTTTTTGTGATCATGGGGATATCCTTAAATATGTAATTCTCAATTAATGTGTTTATATATTCTTAATGTTAGTTTATTGGATGTTATTTGAATGTTAGAGTTATGAACTTATGATTTTGGTGAGAGAAACTTGTTTTCTTGAGCTTGTATGAAATTGCTGCCTTTTTGTACGTGTTTAATTTTTCTGGGTACGCTTGAAAAAAAAAAAAAGGAAGTTTGTGGGCACACCTTACAATTTGTAAGCACTAGCTGTGTTTAATCTTGTGTTGGTATTAATTTATGGATTCTATAACCATCAGTTTGGGATTAGGATCTTGTTTGAATGACATTTCTTTAACTTCTTCTTTTATTTTCTTTTGCACTAGCTGTGTTTAATTTTGTGTTGGTATTAATTTAGTGATTATCTAACCATTAGTATGTGATTAGGATCTTGTTTGAATGTCATTTCTTTTACTTCTTTTTTTCCTTTTCCTTTCTACCCTTTCTTTTCTTGGACGATGGAAAGAAACACATACTGCTATTTGTTTCTGTGAGTTAGCTTTGATTTGTGTGTTGTGTATTTAATCTTTGATCTGTACATGTTGCCTTTGTCTTTAATCATTTGAAAATGCTGAAATATGTAGTAGCAATCTTTGTGCTTTATGCTGTTGGAAAAATTAAAGGAAGTCATTTGTCTAACATGGTGTCCTTCCGTCAATATTTGGGATTTTTGGATTTTTCAGAATGGCTGCTGTGGCATTTCATCAAGCCATTGGGACTGGCTTTCGTCAGGAGTTTGAGAATTTTTCTGTAAAATTGATTCCAAAGGGTTTCAAGGTCGAGTTCAGACTGTTGAGACAAGGAAGTTATAACTCTGGCGTGAGAAGTTTTGGGGTAATTCAAGCCTCAACTTCTCCCACTACAGTCTTTGATCCAGTTTCATCACCATCAAATAACCACACAAATGTCTCGAGGAAGAAATCAAGTAAGTTAGTGCCATTCTAGTCAAATTCTAGTCAAATTGTGATTTGTATTTGGTGACAAATGGACAAATATGTACTGATTGTTTATCTTATCATACTTTAAAGCAACTTCACAAAGCCTCTGTCCCAACTATCTGGGGTTGGCTATATGAATCTGTTTCTCCACAAAATGTAGTTGCTCACTAATAACCAAGTTGGTTCCCATTGGTGTTGAATTTTTTGTATTTCCTTAGACTTTGGAGACTGAAGTGATTCATTTTCTTTTATTCTACTAATTTCTGTTCCCATTCTCTGTTTCAGATGAAGCAGCTTTGATCCTGGTTCGGCATGGTGAGTCTTTATGGAATGAAAAGAATCTGTTCACAGGCTGTGTTGATGTGCCATTAACCAAGAAGGGTGTTGAAGAGGCAATTGAAGCTGGTAAGAGAATCAGCAACATACCTGTCGACATGATATACACGTCCGCATTGATTCGTGCACAGATGACCGCTATGCTTGCCATGACCCAGCATCGTCGCAAGAAGGTAACTGTGGGAAGCAACTTGTTAGGTGTTAGAACAAACCATTATTCATTTATGGCTATTCCAAATCTTGAAAGTTAATGACATTTTAGTGTGTGATACTAAGCAATTGATGGTCATTGTTCCGGAATTGAACATTTTACTGCTCAATAGAGAACTAATTGGTAATAAGGCAACTGAACCTGTTTGTACACAAAACAAACACTCTACCAAGATGTGGTACATCCCTTTCAAATTGTCTCCATATATACCCTGTTATTCCAGACTCTGCCTGTTTGGAAAAATCTGTTAGTTTTTTTATACCACAGAATATCTGTTTTTGATTCCACCTTCATCTGCTAACCCATTAACCATAAATCATCCTGCAGGTCCCAATCATAATGCATAATGAGAGTGAACAGGCAAGGGCATGGAGTCAAGTTTTTAGTGAGGACACAAAAAAACAATCCATTCCAGTTATAGCAGCCTGGCAATTGAATGAGAGAATGTAATTCTCTATTTCTGCTTTTTCTGATCATTCCCCTTTCCTGTTATCCCCACTTTACACTTTCCTGTATGACATATAAACTGTTCTTCTCCTTAGGTATGGGGAATTGCAGGGTCTCAATAAGCAGGAGACAGCTGATAGATATGGAAAGGAACAAGTTCATGAGTGGCGTCGGAGTTATGACATACCACCGCCTAATGGCGAGAGTTTAGAAATGTGTGCTGAAAGGGCAGTTGCTTATTTTAAAGATAATGTAAGCATGACTGTATTTTTCTATATCTTTGCTAGTAAATCTTCAATAATGCTTTAAATGCAATATCGATATGTTAAGGGTTTGTATAAAGTTCTTAAAAGATTCAAGGGATTGTATATTCAGCAGCATCTGATTTCAGAAATATTATGTTGCAGATTGAACCTCAACTTCTATCTGGAAAGAATGTAATGATTGCTGCCCACGGGAATTCATTGAGGTCCATCATTATGTATCTTGACAAGTTAACTTCCCAGGAGGTGAGCGACTATCTTTTATTCGGATTTTTACCTTTTTCTTTTGGCTCACCTGGTTTGCTTAGTAGAAACAAAATCCATGTGTTCTTTTTGACAGGTTATTAGTTTAGAACTAATTTTGTCTTCTTTTTGACAGGTTATTAGTTTAGAACTATCAACCGGAATACCTATGCTTTACATTTTCAAAGAGGGAAAGTTCATTAGGAGGGGTAGTCCCGTGGGACCTTCTGAGGCTGGGGTTTATGCTTATACAAGGGTATGTAACTTCTATGCCGTGTTAGTCTTTATTTGTTCTGAACCTATATAATAATTGTTGCCCATATAGTCATCAGCATGGCATAAAAGATGCACTTGTTTGGTTGTCCCAGGAATTTGAATTGCCTCATTGTATTTCATATGCACTTATGTCTAAATCCATTATTGTAAATGGGGGCCTTAAGGAAAATGGCAGCCATCAAAAGATCTTCTAGTAAAAAATTTTAGTGGCGACATTTCATGAGAACTTATCAGTTGTGATCATCACTCCAATTTTCTTTAATGGGACCATTCTAGATAATGGGTTTGTACCTTCAGATACTATGTAAAATGAAATGGAGCCGTTCAATTTTCATGGGACAATGAGAAGTTCCCTTAGAAGTACTAGAAAAAAATTTCCTTTTAGTGTGATTCTCCAAGAATGCCTTAATGATCCATTGGTATTTGAAAAGAAAAGAAAAGAAGCTCAACTACTGTTGCATTTGGAATGTTATGCATTATAACATTTCAAAATTTCTTTTGCTTTCCTTTTCTCTGGCATCAAATGGTAGTACATACTATAGTGATAAAATTTATTTCTCTAGACTAAAAGACGACATAACATTAATTGGAAATTTTGTTTTTTTGCTCAAAACAAGTGCTCATGTCTCTATTAAAAGTTGAAACAGAAGCAGTCAGTCTTTGTGCCGAAATTTTACCTGTTCGGGTGGCCCTAGGTATTCAATTGTAGAGATATTTGTTGATAATCTTAGCCTAAACTTACTGTTACCTCTTTGAACTTTTAGTTCTCTTGAATGGTTCTTTGTCATAAATATGAGATAATCCTTAAAAAGACTAAAGAAATGGCGGTACCAACTGGTAACAGCCATTTACTTTTTGAATTTTTATTTGTAACCTCTGTTTTTATCTTTCCTAATTAAACCACCTAACACATTTGTTCTTTGTTCTTTGCTCTCTCTCTCTCTCTCTCTCTCTGAATGCAGACTTTGGCTCAATACAGGCAGAAGTTAGATGAGATGTTAAATTAATATCTCGAGTATAGGTAATCTATTTACTGACCATATTCTTCTGGTTCTAACTCCTTTAATATTGCTCACACTTCTATATGCTTTTGCAGGGACTTAACTTTCCATTGCATTACAATCTTCATACATAATGGTGTGGTATCTAAAGTCTTGAGGAAGACAAAATTGCATTTGTGCAGAAGCAAGTTAGTTGCAACATATGGGTATAGTTTACAACTAGTAGATCAGGAATGCTGGCTCTACTGATTTTTTTATGTACTTTTGGTACGGGTCAATCAAAGCCTATTTTAGTCCCTTGCTGTGTGTTCCTTTCATGTCAGATGTTTTTCAGAGATTGTGGAATCAAAATGCTGTCATAGATAGACACAAACAAGCTGAATATTTAATATTTTTCTTTGCATTTTTGGACTTCTGTGTTTTCATTGATGAATTCACCCATGGGTTTTTCTTGCATTGTGTGTGTGTGTGTGTGTGTGGGTTTTTCTTGCATTGTGTGTGTGTGTGTGTGTGTGTGAGAGAGAGAGAGAGAGAGAGAGAGAGAGAGAGAGAGTTTGTTTCTAAACATTCACAAAAGCAGCAGTTTACAGCAATGATTTGAACTCTGCCTCCTGCCCCGAAAACATTGTATTGGTATATTTTTAGTGTCTCAAAGACTTTGTTTTCATGATTCTTTCGCGGACTGGTAAATAATCATGTAAATCATAGTCTAACACTGGATATCAACTAACTAAACTGGCATGCATTAAACTCATGGGTTAGAACAAGTTGGTTCTGGTGCATATATCCCGAGAGGCAACAGAAATCTTAAAGTTCGATTTGCCTTATAGGGTCAGCCATCAGTATGATTTTTCAAAATTTATTTATACAAAATGAGCAGTGGTGGATTAGTTGAGCCAACCGATATAAACAAAAAACAAAAAAAATGCCATGGGTTTCAGGATTGAAACCGGAGTTGAGCTTGAATCCTAAAAGGCCGGGTCAAAAAATTGAAAGGAATATAAGTAGTGAAGTACATATGATTGAAGGTGCTACCTTGCACTAGAGACGGTAAAGTCTCTGAACGGTTGTACTAAAAGCAAAATCTGGAATCAAATCCTACCATCTTCAGGGTTTGGGTAGCCTATGGGTGGGAATAAATTTTCCTAGATTGTCACATTGAAAACAGGTTAAAACAATGTTAATCACCTTTAACCTTCACATTAGGAAAATCCTTTGTCCCATAAAAATTGTCCCTAAAGTGAATACCAAATGATGTAGCCTATGATCTAACCATTCTCTTTTATTAGTAAATTCTTTGTTGATAGTAAATGAAGGGTTAGGATTCATTTGAGATTTTTTTTTGGGACAAACTTTTGGAATATATAGCATTATTGCTCACATTATTATTATTATTATTATTATTATTATTATTATTATTATTCCAATCGATAAAAACCTACCCTCGATCACCTCAAATCCTCCTTAATATTAACAAATGGATATCACTACATTTTTCATGTACTCAATCTCAAAACCTCTCCCTTAAGGTCTCAAATAACATGCTACTAGATCAATATGCCATCCATGTCTCAAGCTTTGCATTAATTAAGCGTAATCGGTGTACCAGTTATATATAACTTTCTAGATACATTGCACCGTCGTATGACAAACACATGATGAATGTTATATGTCTAGAAGATTATATATAACAAGCTAGAATAGTAATATATGATCTTATTTAATGTGATTAATTAAAGTAATCATCAACCCTAAACAGTGGGGGGACCCATTGAAAAGAGCCTCCCATGCATTGACTGATATTCACATGTGATACTAGGGATATCAATGGGATAGGTTAAAAGGACAACCCGCCCCGCCCCGCACCTATTGGGAAGGGTTTGGGAAATAGATTTGAAAACCCTATAGGGTTTGGGAAAAAAATTAAAAACCCTATAGGGTTTGGGACTGGAATAGAATATGGCTTCTCCAACCCGCCCCGCCCCGAATATTTATGTATATATAATTATACTAAAATATTTTCCATTTATTAACAATATTTAGTGTTTTAAGATTTTAATCACTTCTATTTTTTTCTATTCTTTTCACCAAGTTAGTGTGTATAAATATATATTTAACTACAAATACCTATAATTCAAGATAAAAATCAAAATTTGTTGAGATTATAATTAGGGTTCATTCCAAAATAAAATAAAATTGAAGTTTAAAAAATATTTTAATTATTTTTTTAAATCCGATGGGAAACCCGCCCCGCATAATTCTTGCCTCGCCCTGTCCCGTTTTAAGTTGGGATTGGGATGGGTTTGAAAAATAATTTTTATTCACAGGACAGGATTGGGAAAGCAAAAACCCGTCCCACCCCGAAAACCCACTGAAAAGAGCCTCCCATGCATTGACTGATATTCACATGTGATGCTGCTGTTTATTTGGTGGAGGCCCATCAAAAGTCCACCCAATCCTATATGAGGCATTGGCCTTTAAGGCAACAAATTTGGAGTAAAATGGTACAATTGGGTCTTAAAGCCCAAGCCGCCCAACTTGCCCCTCCTGCCTTAGGTCAAATTCCATTTCCATAAACTTGTACCACCAAGGTATGTGTTACTCATGTTATAAACCTTCACCTCCCGAGGGTGGTGGTCTAGTGGTAGAGGTCAGGTAGTCACAAGTTCAAGTCTCAGGGGCATTGATGTGACACTTCTTGTCCCATGATGATCTCATGTGTTGGAGCCATTAACCCTAGATAGGATTAAAGTCAATCTATGACCCAATTGGTTACAATAATCATACTAAAAGGGTCGTCACGATTGGTTGCCCCCCGTCTTACCTTTTTCTTCTAACAAACCAAAATAACAAAAAATACAAGGAATGCTAAAGAAAAAAAAGAAAATGGTTTGACTACAAGGCAAAGAAAATAGGGGAAAAGAATGGGAGACGGCGTACATTTTGACATCTCAGATGTCCAAATATCATGCCGTACGGTGTATAAATACAGAGTCTAGCATGGGTGGCATGTATTATGCGCGTGAAAATAATCACCCAATGAGAGAGAAAGAGAGTACAGTGTAGTTATTTCAATGGATGGAGAAGAGTAGATGGGGAAAAAAGAGGGAGGGAATTCTGGAAATTTCATACAGCAAGATTTAGGGGAGACCATCTTAACAAAATTTAGAAAATTTCAGAGCAGAAATAGGGGAGATCAAATTCCTGCTTTGCTTTATATAACAATATGGATATCTGCATATATAAATAAGCTGCATTGCCAAGGGATAGCAAGGATGCTAACCACAAAAGATACATAGGAAGGAATGTCCAGCATTCTACCAGAAGAAAAGAAAAGAAAAGAATGTTCAACATGGAAATATTCAAATAATGCCCGTGTTGAACTCCATTTGGTTTTACTACACAAGGCAGAATTTTCATCCGCAATGCCAATGAAAATTAATCTCTTGATTTTGAGCTCCTAACTTAAACATCAAACAGTCAGCAAGCTATTATCCTGGCTGTTTACCTTTCTCCCAGATCAGGGTTGAAGTTTTTGGTTGGATACTTCTTCATCCTAATGTACATCTCCGGCACTTTTTTGAGTTTTTTCCTGCAATTTGTCATCCGGGAGGATTTCTGAATCTACCCCGTTTGATGAGCAATTGTCTGCTTTCTCTTTGTCCAAGGCATTGGAATCTGAATCCGAGTTGCTAGGATCCAAGCGGGCAGCACTTGTTAGGGCCGGTGGTGGGACTTCAGAATGGGTCCCTCTTGACCAAAAAGAAGGCATCCTCTTGTCATCTTCTCTCATTCTCTCAGCATATTTATTAATGTCAAAACCTGCATTATCCTTTCCACCAAAAGCAGACTCGATTAGGTCCATATCGAATAGGTCCTCCATTATCTTCATGCTGTTGAGGTCATCAGAATAAACAAACTTGACTTTCCTGGTAGTCTTGGGCTCTAGAAAGGGTTTCACCACCTGCAATAATACATTCTCATGGTGTTAAAAAAAAAAAGTAAAGAAAACAGCTTGGCATTGGCAACTATCATTTCAATGCCAGCCCGGTAGCACATTATTATTTGTGATCCATAATTAGCATAGGACCACCGCTAATGGAATATACTTTGGAACATGCAATTTACTCCTAAGTTAGAAAGCAAGAATAATTAGATGATTTATCTGATATTTTTTAAACCATTCTTTCTTTGCAGAAACAAATCTACTAGAATATCAAGAGAATGATATTGTTTAAATTACTATTTTATACTTTTAATTAGGAATTTAAACTTCCCTCATGCATGTGCTTGGCTATGTAAACGTCAAAACCATTGACCAACACTTAATCAGAATTATGTGATTTTAAGAAGTTGAGAAATGAGCAAACATATGTTTATCCATAAAAATTAAATTTTGAAAAAAAGAGGGGCCACTATGAGACAACATTTAAATTTCAACTGGCTCAAAATTTAAGGGAAATAGGAAATTCCATAATAGAAACCTTGCATCAAATCAAGATTCCTGTCACATTGTAAGATCAAAACCTATGCATGGTGCTTTTGCATCCCAAATACCCAATTTAAGAGATGGTTAGCACTTCAGAGACTCGGATTATAGGGTATCAAGTGCACAGTATACAATAAAAGCTGTATAATTGCAAAAACCACACTAATGGCTTCATACATACAAGTACACACACAAGCATATATATATATACCATACTACGTCAAAAGTTTACATGGATTATGGAAAAGAATAATGAAAAACAAATATAGAGAGAAGGATATACCGTCCAAAATGGTTCAAAAAACTTGGGTGGGTTGTATAGTATTGCCACACCCAGCCGTTCAGGATAATGCTCTTGCAACACATGGGCTGTTTCCCGTGTCACCTTTACTGAAAGGTGCGACAAATTGAAACCGTGAAAATCGATCAGCCAGACCATCTGTTCCTGTTCTTGAGGAAGATTTAAAATAGCATTCTCCATGCAATACACTAAATACCTAATTTGTCCTTTAATCGACTTCGAGTTCTGCAGCCAACATAAAATTGAAAAAGTTAGCAAAGCAAAGTAGTTCATTAAGTACCAATAAATCCAATACGGCCAAATATTAGTATGTAGACCAAGTCTCTGTTTTACATGTATGCAAATAGGCAATGATTTTCTCACTCGTGATTGCAATGTGGTTGACATGCTCAACAAATCCAACCTTTTAATCTCTAGAAACCACATTCAAAATCTAATACATCCAAAACAAAATATGAATATCTTTTTTGTTTTTTATTTATTCCCTCTTTTGGGGTAATGGGAGGAAAAAGACCAACATGCTTAGGAGGAAAAAAATTAACCTTGCAATAAGGATTTGCTAGATTCTTTTATATTTTGACTGTGGGATTCACATATTGCACAATTCAAAATTGTTTTTGACAAGTTCCACCCCGAAAAGAAAGGGTTCCCAGGTCTATTTATTAGAGAAGAATTTTCGAATTATTGGAGAGGAGAGCACATAAGAATTTCTTCCCCTCCCTTTGAGTTCTCTACAGTAAGGTCCTCTCGAACAAACTAATAGTTCCCCAGCTCCAATAATTGCTTGTCTAAAGACTAGATGGATCAAAGAGCATGTCTTCCACATGTATTTACACAGACAAAGACCACTACCTCTTCATTTTTATTTAAACAGTAATAGCAACTTTATTACAGGCATGCAGGAGGAGAGGAAGAAATGTTAGAAGAAACCTGGCAACTTGGTCGCATAACAAGAACTGTTCTCCCATACTTGTCAATATAATTCGATCGGTAGATTTTCCCTGTTTCTGCTTCATGGGAAACCTCCTCCTACATCACAAGGGAAGACAAATTCAATTATGAAGGCACCTGTCTTGAGAAATATTACTGGAGAACAGGACAATTTAATCCAGGCCAGCCAATTCACCAGGCTAAATTGCCTCTAGTTGACCTATTTAATAACCAGGTTGAACTGATTAGAAAATAGTTGGATTCTGGTAAATTTTTAAGGCCAAATCCACCAATCCCAGCCCAACTATAATTCCAATATATTTAAAATTTAAAATTTAAAATAATAAAAATGTTTTTGAGTTTATCAGGTCAGGAGTTGGATTCAGGCTGACCCTAGTAAATGGGTCTGTCATGGTCTCATGGGTTAAAACTTTGCAACCCAAATATAGACAATTGGGTCCACATTAAGTATCTTTGGACTTAGCCATTGCCATTTCTGAGTGCACCATAGAAAATACAAAGGGATGCAAACAGTAGAAGAAGACCATCAGGCCTCATTAAATTGCTAACAGCCCACGTGCAAAAACTTTTGGAAAAAATAAAAATGATTTTGCTTGGCACTTAGCAGACCAAGGAATTGAGTCCAGTAAAAAAATTTAGTGGATTTTGACTTAAAGACCAAATAAATGGAGTGGAGATAAACAGTAGCATACCCAGCGAATCTCTTCTGGCTTGTATTCCATTCTCCATTTCAAGGTCTCTTTCATCATTTTAGTTGCCTTTTTGACATTCCAGTTCCGTGCCCTTAAATATCTTGCAATTGTTGCATCAGAACAATAAATAGACAACTTACCTGACAATGGCCCTACCAACCTTCTGATTTCATTAATCTGCAAAAATTGGAAATATCAGGGGCTTCGAGGCTAAATTTCCTCCCGGTGATAATAGCACTTGCATTCCTCAAAGCTCTAAAATGAAAACAAATGAAAAAAGTACTTATGGATGTACAAAGGGAGTACCTTCTCCTGCTGTTCTTCAGATGTAATTATTTTCTCGTGGCCATTTGAAGGGGATTTCTTTAAATCTGTACTCATAGCTCTAGTAAAACTCTCCCTGTAGATACCCAATTAAAACGTAAGAATTTTATGATTATCATCATCTTTGTTCCTATGTCTTGCGGTTTCATTTTGGGCATTTGGAGAGTAGAAAGAAAATGCAAGCAAGTGTAACTAAAAGCACGCTCTTCATCCAATCCAAAACAACAAGAAGTTTTTTAGAATAATAATAAGAAAGGCATGCAGGCTAAATTTTGATCCTACCAAGAAAAACAAGTTTCTTTACATGCTTGCACCCTTTTGGATAAATGACATCCAAAATTATCAAATATACAGAAAAAATGTTTATATTAATGCTCTGTTTGATTGCTGAGAAAATGGAGGACAAGAGAAGAAATTTTGGAATTTTTCATATTGCATTTTTTTTTTTTTGGGGGTTACAAGAATAGAAAATTTCTACCCAACTCAACTAAGTAAATGACCTGATATAAACTGATACGCTACGAACTACTGGAAAGAAAGAATAAAAGAAAGCAGAAGGCATTTTGTAGCTGCAAATAGCAAATCTTGAGTGTCTTCATTTTGATAAAAAGTCATTCGATCCTATTAAACTTATCATATTGTCTTTAAATTGCATAGATAGGCATTTCATTCTAAAAGCATGATGGTACACATGACTCATCATCCTGGTTGACAGGGCCCATCACTTTTCCTTGCCATTTCAAAACAAAAATGACCATTATCTCACTTGAACTAAAAATGTCCTTGCCACAACAGTCCAAATGGGTAGTCAAGAAAAGTTCAGCTATGAAAAATAGCATGTAAAATTCTAATTCCAACATCAATTAATAATCTTGGGCATATTTCCACATGTTCCAATACCTTTATGTACTGCCATCTCAATGGAAATTGTAAGAAGGTGGATAGTTACATTGTCGGAACTCTGTTGTTTATTTAAAAATAAATAAATAAAATAAAACACCATTGTTGGAACTCTAGAATATCTCTCACATGTTATGAGGATCACACCTCTCGACCCGCCATCCACCAAACTCATTTCTAAAGACCTAAATCTGTAAGCCTACACAGTACACACAAGCAAGCATGATAGTCTGGAAATTGGAACCTATATGGCCAATAGAACCATAAAACACCTTTATAATATTTCTCCTATCCTCTCAATATTCTCCACTCATTCCCACCACAATAGGATTACATATAGGATCAGAGTTCAGCATCCACCCCTTTTCCTATTTGCAGCTTTAAGAAATGCTTTATCATCTGATGATTCCACTGCAAAACCAGTAATGCTAATCCCCAGTTCTATTCTGTAGCTTATTTTCTCATCAATAAATAGACGCAACACAATCCCTCTAAACAAGGTTTCATCTATTTTGGCACCCAGTTTTAGAGAGTCAGAAATTAAATATATGGCTCTTCAGATAACTGACTCTACATATTTTTTTCTTTTTCTTTTGATAAGCACTCTATAATTTATTTATCTTGATTAAGCTGCCTGAAGATATTGACATTTAAAATGACCATTGAGAACTTAAGCAGTCTTTCCCATTGCTAGGAAACACAAATGCTCCCAGCAATCAAGTGGAACACAAAGGAAGTTGCCTACAATTGGTACATTAGCTGCTTGATCCCTCAAAAATTTGAATATATCCATTTCCAACATAAATACAGTCAAAAAAAGCTGAACTATCCACAATTTAAGCCCTTGTATGAACTACTAATCTTCATTAAAAAAAAAAAGTACTTTAAAATTATACCCACTCACTCAAGGTTAACATAAGCTCTTTTCCTTTTTCTTTTTTTCTTTTTTTCTTTTTTTAAATTCCAAGATTCTTACCTACCCCCCAAAAAAATCAAAATGACATAGAATCCTATCTTTTTTGTTGCAATTCAATTAACCCACATAGCTTTGAACAAATTTGCATCAACAAAACCATCCAAATCAACAAAGGGGGATCTAGCATTCTTACCATAAGCAATAATTTGAATAATTACTCAAAAAGGGTACCCTTTACAAATAAATTTGGTCCTATTATACACTTATATAAGAAATTACAAATGCATTTCTCATGGGCTTCGCATGTCATAAAACCAATCCACTAAATAAAACATGTATTTAAAATTAGAAAAAAAAAAAAGAAAGAGAAAGGGACACAATAATCCATGGCGCAAAGTAACAAGATCAAGATAACTGAATGCTAAATTGAGCAAGTTACCCGATCGATTCAAAGAAACTGAAGCTGATTCGCTTCTACAGTCGTTCAAAGAGCCAAAAAAAAGAGGGGGAACGATCCTTTCGGAGCTGCTGAAAACCACAGAAGCCAGGTCAACCCTCAAAAGGGTGGGTATCCGCAGAAGTAGACGTTGGAGATGGGTCTTGAGTTTTACCTCGGAATATAGATGGGATCTGTTCTTCTAGTTTCTAGATAGGCGACGTTGAAACAGTGACGGATATATATGTATTCATATGATATATGCTTCTAGAGACAGCAAGAGGCAATGATGCTTCCTCCTTAGTTCCTTGTGCTTTATTTGGGTTTTCGGGCACTTGCCGGGATTCTGGACCTTTTACATAGATCTGTACTTTGGCCAAATGCTCTTTTTAAAATTACCTCTTGAATGGTCAAATATGTAATGTGACTTAATTTTTTTAACCTTTTCCGAAATTTTTATAATAAAATAAATATTTAATCTTTTTTAATTTTGTGTCCAACTAATCTACCATGTCACGTGTCAATCATTCATTGATTTGCTGATTTTAAAATATATAAATAAATAAATAAATATATATATATATATATATATATATATATATATAGATAGAACACTTCTAATATCAGCTGCACTTGATGCCGGGTGTCCTTTTGTAGAGCTACTTAAGATAAAAATTTTAAAAAACTGGCTATTGGATTAGATACTCCTATCATGTATGTTATGTCTGCCAAAAATCACAGTAATCCAACGGTTGGTTTTTGAAAAATGTAATTTTGAAAAATTATGACTTTTTTGTTCTTTAAAATGTTATCATTTTTTAGAATTCAGTTTTCTCATAAACCAACTATTGCATCACTGTGATTTTTGGCTGACATGCCATATATATATATATATATATATATATATATATATATAAACATTAAAAAAAATATATATCTACTTACAGAATTCCAAAACTTAATAGCATTGTATAGAAGCACTCTAATAGGTAGCAAGTTAGGAAATATCTTCTATGGAGGAAATGAGAGACTATTATCCTTTGCTAAGAAAAATGAAAATAAAATAATAGAAAAGAAAAGAAAAAGATAAAGGACAACTGATGCCCTTGTAGGTCTCCCAAACTAATTTTTAACAAATAATATAATATCAAAAGGGTGAACTTATCTTAAAAATAATCCATTTTTGTCAATTTTTTGGAGTGGGGTATTTAATTTTAAAATTTTCTCTCTCCTCTCTCCTACATGCATGACAGGCTGACAGCCAAGGTTGCTTCTGAGGGCCCCAATAATCCACCTATATCAAACAGCAATTAACCTCCTTATTCAATTCAATGCAACCACTCACTTCCCAAATCACACAATATTTATGATTTACTCATCATAAATATATTTTTTATTTTTTATTTTTTTATTTACTTTTATAATTATTCAATAACTTGTGAATAATTCATGTAATGATTTGAATATGCAATTTTTTTTTTAATAATTGCACATTCAAAGTTGTGTTAAGTGACAGAGCGTAGAGCTAATTGCAAAAAGGATTTTAAAAAATTGACTGTTAAATTAGATACATTTCTTATGAATATCATGCTCGCAAAAAAACACAGTAATCCAATGGTTTTTTTTGAAGAAAATAATTGACAGAAAAAAAAAAAAAACCGGTGACATTTGAAGAACAAAAAAGTCACAATTTTTCATACGGCCATTGGATCACTGTAATTTTTGGCAAGAATGACAAACATAAAAAGTATATCTAATCTAATGATAGATTTTTTAAAATTTATTTTGCAACTAACCCTATGCAAGTTACCCGACACAACTCTGCGTTGAGTACACCTTACAATAAATTTCCCCTAATTACCAAACTTATGCTTAACAATGTTTTTGTTGTAACATGAATTACTAATTATGGTACAAATGCTAATTATACACTATGTATGAGAAGTATGTTGATAAAGAATAAAGGAAAAGGAAGCTTCCTTTGGTCCTATTAATGCATTTTCATGTCCATGCACACTGATGATCAACATTGCTTTAGCAATGAATGCTTCTTAGTCACATAATGTGTATAATTAATTAATAGGCTCCCTAAGAGGTCCATGTTACAATCAATGCATTCTTATTCTTAGCCCAATTTCCCCATAACCAGCCAAGAATTGCGATCTAATCAAAGCCTCTTACTTAATCAAACTAATAAGATTATATATATATATAGGCATACCTATAAATGTTCCTTCAATTTTACCTTCCGTACGTAGTTGGTCTTAAATAGCTGGAGTTTTGTCCTTCAGCAAAGATGGCATGTTGTTGAGTTGCATTAGTCCAAGAAATATTAAAATGATCAAATTTTTTAAACAACCCGTTCGATCAAGTCAAATGGTTTAAAAAATATGGTAAAAAAAAAATTGGTCTCCTTATTATTACTCGGAAAATTCTAATGTTCAAGCATACAAAAATATTTTGAGACTCATTTATTAATATTATGGAAGGTTAGAAGAATAAATTTCTATGGTAAGGCAAAACTATACACACACAGTATAATCTTATAGTTTAGATGATATCTCTCGTCTTCATAGTTCAAAATTAAATGACCATCTCCCCAAAAAAATGTATGACATATTGAAAATTATTTCTCGAGTGCTCTCTCTCTCTCTCTCTCTCTAAATAGTAATGCTATACGAGGGATTCCCTTCTATTCACAGTGGTATGCGGGTTCACCACAAGGTGAGGGGTCTACTAGAAGATAGGGCCCAAAATTCTCCAGTTTGAACGATTGAAAATCTCATATAGGCTAATATATTATGAGTTTTTTATTCATTTGAATACTTCCATGGGAAAGCTTTGATTCGATCAGCTTAAGTTACTCCTCAATTTTCTCTGCAAAATGAGCATTTGGTCACAACCACTCAATGTCGTTGAAGAAAAAAGGTGGGAAAAGATCATGAAGTTGATTATGGATTACATTAATTAGGATTAATTAATTAGCATCCAACATGCATTTTGCTTAATGAGCTGTTGTATGTTGTCTTACTCAACTTATTAAAAGAAAACCCTAAGCCAAACCAATTTAATTGTGATCAAATTTTTAGCAGTGAAGTAATTTATTTCTACAAGAAGAAGAAGATCGAGAAGGGATGGATTCCATCTTATCCAGTTTTAAAAAAAAATCATTGGATTGGACCACGTATTGTCTCTTTCTTCTTGCACCGAATCTGATGCTGGTGCTAGGCAATAACATGCTCACGGAGAGTAAGCCAGCTATGCCGACTGCTGAGCAAGAGAAAGCATTCACTAAATACTCCATAGAGGCATGTGCAGGCAGGCCCTGTTTCTTTCCTTCTCTTATATATATATATATATATATATATATATATATATATATATAGAGGTTCAAGTTCCCCTTACACCTTATTTTGACATCTATGTTTACACATCATTTTCAAAACGCTATCTATGATAGATATTTTGACAAACCGACCGTTAGATTCAATACCTTTCTTATGCATATCATGTATGCCAAAAATCATAGTGATCCAACGGTTAGATTTTAAGAAATGTCACTATAAAAAATTGTTATGTTTTTAATTAATAAAAAAAATAATAGTTCCTTAAAATGATATTTTTTAAAAACTAACTGTTTGATCACTCCGCTTTTTTTCATACATGACAAATATAAGATAAGTATATAATCTAACGGTCGGTTTCTCAAAATTTTCTATTTACAATGGTATTTGAAAATGAGGTGTAAACATAGGTGTCAAAATAGGGTGTAAAGGAAACCTGTCCCATATATATATATATATATATATCAATTACAGCAAATAAATTTACAATATGCTAATATAAAATCTCGAAACTCATACCAATCTTCCAAATTCCACCCCTCCCACCAACTTAGACAAAGCTCGGTGGCTTCAATTGGTGGTGGTTGGCTTACGCACTACGCAGTATGGACTTGGGGCGGCTTTCACTCCAAATCGTGCCACATTAGAAGCTAATGCCGCAAAATCTTGACATTCTTGACGCATTGCATCAAGTAGGAGATGGTCCAGTCTTTTTTTTACACCAATAGGTGCAAGAGTTTTTTTAAATAATAAATAGACAAAAAAATTTAAAAATCACAAGTAATTTATGGTATAAAATTGGATTCATAGTATAAAGTTATAGACTAGGGGACTTTTGGATAATTTTCCCTTTTTTCTTTGGGTGCAGTTATTGCAATCTCCAATTGGTTAAGCAAACCCCAATTGTAAATACACCTTAATTAATACTAAATAAACCCCACAATCTTACTAAAATACCCCCAACCCCAATTTTAAACCTAAGAATCTGTATGTACACCTCAATGTTTTGACTATATTCGTAGAACATTTTACAAATGTTCTGATTTTAGTATTGGAACATTTTCTACATGTTCTAACTATATTCGTAGAACATATAATAAATGTCCTGATTTATTTTGTAGAACATTTAGAATATGTTCTGACTAAATTGTTAAAACATATTCTAAATGTTCCGACTTTATTCATATAACATTTTTAAAATGTTATGATATAATCAAACGAACATTATGAAAATGTTCTTCAATTAAAGTTAGAATAGTTGAAAAAAGTTCTTTGAGGCCTTTCGAATTTTCACTTTCATTAAAGTTAGACATTTAGAAAAAAGTAGCCCATTTCTATCAACCAGAAAGAGGAAACATACAATTTACTTACTCCATCAATGAAATAAAATTTAGGAAACATATGTAAAGTTGCAAAATTCCTAATGGTAGAGTTACATTCCAAAACATCTCCCTACATATGAGTGCCCATCAAGATATTGAGCATTCGGATGATTATGCACTCCATTAACAACAGTCAACAACCATTTATTGTATGTCTGCATTTTCAAGCCCTTTAGTGTAAATGGGCATCCACATTTTTTTTTTGTTCTAGTCCTTCGCCTTTTTTTAACTTCTTCAACTTCTAATATTTTATTTCCCTTCCTATTTATGTAATGGCCACCCCTCTCATAGCCAAGTGTAAGCCTAGCTGTAGACCTAACTTTGCTAGAAATATCGGAATTCGATATGACAATTACAAAACCATTTGTTTCCTGGCTTCCCGAGCCCAATTACATCATGTTTATCAGCTTTTAAAGATCTATATGGATTAATATAAGTAGACACATTTCAACAAAAAGCAAAACATATTGATACAAACTAAATAAATAAATAAAAATTAATGTTTTTTATCTCATAGGTAGTGAATTCACTAGTGTAATCCAAGATCATCAATGACTCAGCCTCATCATTAACCTTACTGCATCTACTTGAAGGGTTGTCCTGAAAAAATTGAAATGAGTTGATAAAATGAAATTGGATATGTTTTATGAAAAAATGTTAAACATATTTGTTTTGTTCTATGGAATAAAATAGAATAAAACAAGTATGTTATATTATTTTCTATAGAACATTTGTAATATGTTCTTTATTATTTCATAGAACATTTTAAATATGTTCTAAATAATAACATAGAACATTTTATATATGTTCTATCACTTTTTACAGAACATTTCTAACTTATTCTGTTCTGGTTGTTAGAATAGACCTGCAAATTTGAAAAAAAAAAAAAAAAAAAAAAGAAAAAGAAACATAAACACCATTTTCAAGCTCAAAACACTTACCTTATCACTTCCATTACCATCTTGGATATCCATAATGATGCCCAAACTTTCTAAACCATTCAAATGTTCCAAAAAATCAATCTTATTAGAAATAAGTATGAGTGGAATATTAGTAAAGAGTTAGGGTTCAGAGGGAATGTGAAATAAGAAGATGGAAGATGATGGTGGGAAAGTTAAAGATGATATTTTTGGTTATGGGGTGTACATATCCATTTAGGTTGGTGTGTGTTACTATTTTAAAAGCTAATTTGTCCTTAAAGGTAAATTTACATAAAGACATTTCCAGAAGATGAATTATTGAGGTATGCTTAGTACTTGAAGGGGTTGTTGCATTAACTGGACCCTTTTTTCTTTTCCGTTAATAAACTGTCCAAAGCCCTTTTCCCATCTACCCTCATCACCTATACCAGCCCCAAAGGCTTTAGTCCAACCTAATTTTAATGGTCTAGATTGCGATAGAAGCCGACCCAAAATTCCACAGATGTCCAAATGGATACCACCACATTACTTTTTTAAAAGTCAGAAAATTATAAAATCTTGAAAATTGGAAAATTATGGGTGGGTTTGAAAATTTAAAATTTTGTATAAGACTTCTAGATAAACCAACTTATACTTGATTAGAGAATTCAAACTAGATTCCCTAATCAAACCTCCCTTATTTTCTATGCAAGACTGAACAAATCGAAGGATAAAAGACTTATAAAATAGTATTGAAATAAAATCGATCAGACTCATCTTCGATTGGTGAAACTTTTATAGTTACTTACCAAACCCTAGAACTTAGATAAGGATTAGGGACTAATCTTCATCCGAGAGCTTTCCATAAAACTTGAAACAAGATAATCACAATCTTCAAAAGCACATTGCCTGCAACTTTTTTCTTCCCCCTTTGAAAATTGTCATTAACTAGCACCGAAAATTGGTCAAAAACTAATCAATGTGACATACAACTAGAAATTGAAAGTGCTGAAGTCTTCTCTTTCAATAACAAATAAATAAATAAATAAAATATATAAAACAATGCATTTGAAAGAATTCTGTTATTCCACAGCTGAAGATGTATGTACAAGTCGGCTGACATCCTCCAAATGCCTCTGCTATATTAGGTGTTTCTTATACAAAATCCTGTACCCTCCTTTCTATACAGAATGTTGAATTTGAGTATCTACCCAGCTGACACATTTCTTTTGGCACTTTTATAAACCCCACCTTTCAAAGAAAAAATAAATGATAAAAAGGAAGATTCTAATAAACCCCCCCTCCAAGTTTTAAGCTAACCATTCAGATGTCAATTCAAAAGTAGCTTTTTCCAATCCCAAAAAATGTACATACAATGTTTCAATTGTGAATGTAGTGTACATACCATCTTTCAATTGTGAATATGCACTGGAACACTAATTTCATCAATGCTCCCAAGGGTCATCAGCAGCAGTATGTTGTGAGAGAAGCTACATCGCGCCCCCCCCCCCCCCAATAAGAGAGTCCCATTCATTCAAGGCCACTTGGGCAGGGATCTCATTGCCCTTAAGTTGCAGCGACTCTTGTAGGCAGGTTGTTGCCGTGCATTGGATTCCTGAGTGATTACCCGAAACATGCAGTAAACTTGATGGAGAGCAACAGATAAAGAAGTTAAATCCCAAGACTACATGTCAGCACATGTAATACAAAAATTTCTTACCTTTGAAGCCCATCAGCACAATATTTCCCACAACCTGCCCGAAAGCACTCCTTGCAGGAAATTTCATTACTCGGTCGAACCGAACTCTTTCATGAAGTAACCAGCTTTGTGCAGAAGTTGGTTGCGCTCTGCAAGGGACTTGTTTCAACAGGGACTTGTTTCAAGTAAACTGTCTTCCTGCTCAAGGGATCAGCATGAACAGCGGATGCCCCAAGAGAGCTTTCTGGCACTGGGAGCAAGCATCACAAAGTAGAATGAGAATTTCAAAATTAAATAGAACGCTGTGAAGCTACTCCCAGGCACGAAGAGAATCTGTAGACAACCACACAATAAACTGCTAAGTTTCTCTCTTCCCTGCAACACCAGCAGAACTTTGCTTCTTCTGAATGCCATATTGCCAGGCATCTCGGGATCTATCACTCGAATGATCAAAATCGTCCAATGAATTCTCAATTGGGGGCTTAAAGGGCCGGTAATTCCCATTCTTAGAAATAAAGGATGCATTCGACTTCTCATCATCTTCTGATGGTGTTCCAGACCTGGACTCCATGTGCATTTCCAATGATCTATGTCGTGGTCCAGCTGACCTCAAACCCCTCATGTTAGAGGAAACCTTACCTGGCAAGGGAGTGTAAGCAGGCCCCTTTGGGACCAGAAACTCTTTGGGGAGGGATTCCATGTCCATATAACACTTCCGAGCTTTGGCATCAGTTATCAATGCAGCCCAGTCATCGGATTGAATCAGAGCATTAGCATTCCCCATAACCTGTAATGACACCAAGTTCAATCATCAGAACATAAAATTAGCATTCCCCATAACCTGCAATGACATCAACTTTAATAATCAAAACATAAAGCCATAATAAAGCCTTTATTCCATACCCAAAGAGCCCTCCTTGCACGGGTGAGAGCCACATTCATTCGGCGTATATCAGCAACGAAGCCCACTCCATGACTTGAGGCACGGACACAAGACATTATAATGACATCACGCTCTTGACCTTGGAAAGCATCCACAGTATTGATATACAAATCCTTCCCTTCTTCTGAATTCAAAACATCCTCAAACTCTCGCTGGAGGCATTTCAGTTGCAGCTTGTATGGCGTGATTATGCCAACAGAAATCTTCCCCACACCCAAAGATTTCAAAATTTTCTGAAGATGCTCGTACAAACGGAGACAGAATTGTGCTTCATGTATGTTTTGATAAGAGACAGATCCGCCTCTGTGGGATTCGCGGCCATGTGTAATATCATAAAACACATAAGGTTTCAGTATTGGGTCCTTGTAGTATACCTCGTCAGGCAAATTAGCAACACTTTCACTGTCAGTAAGGCGTCCTTGATAAAAATACCTCGAAGGAAAATCCCGGATTTGAGGATGCATCCTATACTGCACGGATAACAACATCGTCGGGCAGCCTGCCTGCTGGAACCTTTCAAAGAGGCTTCGACTGTATAATAGGGTTCCAGCTGCCTTGCTGATAACTGTAGCAGGTAGCTGCTGGGGATCCCCAACAAGAACACAGCGCGCTGCACCAAGAGCAAGGGGAGGAAGAATAGCTACTTCACTGGCTTGGGCTGCCTCATCAATAACCACCATATCAAAACCATGAGTTAGACGAGAGAACAGCTTGCGACCACTGCTCGAGACTGTAGTGAAAACAATCTCAGCCTCATTGGCAAAACTTGCTTCAAGATTAGCTCGGGCCTCTTCCAAATTGAAGTTGCTACCGGCACGAAACCTGCCTTCTAAAATGAGAAGGCGAGACATTTCAACAAGAATTTTATCCCTGCCCTCAACCACTGCTGCAAGGTTTTGCAACAACGAGTCCCGATTCTGGTCCCGAGCCACAAGAACATCAGGATCCACACCAACAGATCCTTGAGATCGACCGGCAGCGGCTGCAACATTGAGTTCTCTTTGAAGACAAGCAATCTGCTGGGACAACTGACTTTCACGAACTCTCAATTGCTGCATCCACCCATAAATTTCATCACGATTCTTGACTAAAAGCTGCTCAGTTCTACGCTCAACAGAAACTGCCTGGGCAGCACGTGTTTGTGAATCAACCCCAACTCGGGCCACATCAGGTCGATAAACTTTCATCTCACCATCAATGAATCCACGATCAAGAACACGTGAAAGCAGCTCATCAGTTGCAGCATTAGAAGGAGCACAAACAAGCATTCTAGGTTTTGGGCAGAGTTTTGGAAGAGTGCGGAATAGATTCTGATCCATGCTCTGGAGAACTTCATCAATTGATCCCGTGATGACATTGTCAGAATTGCTCTCATTAGATTGCTTATAGCTTTCTGGAGCTAGTTTCTTAAGCAATGCAGTGTAATAGTGCTGATATTGAACAAGATGGATGACGTTTAGCATTCCCCAGACCGTGTGTGTCTTACCTGTTCCTGGAGGCCCTTGAACTAGAGTAAAGGGCCAAGGATCTTGCCTTTTTGTTACCCCACTACTTGTACCAGCAGCTGTATGCATTGCAGCCCATTGAATTGCTGCTAGTTGAGGTACATTGAAGGTCCTGTGTAAATAATCAACAAAGTTCGGTGTGAAGCATTCAGGCATGGCAGGGGGCTGCTCTTCATATTTTGGGAACTGTTCTGGACTAGGCTGGAGTATTGCAGTTTGCATCTACCAAAAGAGAGATTCTATTAATTTGATGGTCACACAAGCATTATTACAAAGTTAAATACAAAGCCTTTTTTATTATTTTTTGAAAAAAATACAAAGGCCATTACCCAGTTTTGATCTTGCAAAAGCAAAGTCTTGGGAGGGGTGAGCTGAATACGGTCCTAACCTTCAATACTTTCTTCTATGAAGTGACCGCTCTCAATACTCGAACCTACGCATTCGCGCTTCACAGCCCAAGACTTTTACCATTGCACCAGACAATGGCCCTAAAGCCTTTTTTCATAAATTAATAAATAAAGGATTCTGGCAGTTACCTGCAAATTGAGACGACGAAATGCATGCAAAGCAACGTACTCCCGTTGGGTGGTCGCAAGAGAACCAAGCACAGTCAGATACCAGATGTCTTTGGGATGTAGTTTCCTTAAAATATGATCATTATCAACCTTGCTGCAAAAAAATAATTAAAAATATTGCATTGTCATCAACATATTGGTAGGAAACCACACAACCATACAACTAGAACCAAACCACCACCACCACCACAAAAGAGGGGGGGAAAAATGCAAACCAACCAACCAAAGTTGTTACCCACCTGCACAAACAGACAAATGAAGGAAAAAAAAATTTTAACACCAGAGAAACTGAGATGCTTGAAGTAACTAACCTGTTCGAATCATACGAGTCCCCAACATAAAAATGAAGGATTGCCCCAGGAGGATCACGAGTGTCAATAGGTATATGTCGCCTAACAGTACCAGCCACACGTCCACTAGTCTCAGGTTCCTCATCATCTTCAATTGATGAGGAGTTGTTCCTCCTGGATCTGACTGCTTAACACAATAGCAGTTAAAATTTGTAAATAAGCTGAAAGCAACTAACATACATGAGACTATCTATGATGGATTGGTACCCCCGTCAACTACATCATTTTATATACAAATGGTGAGAGGTGAGACTATGGATCGATCAAGACCGTTGATATATTTCTAATTTCCCAAGGATCTAAGATGCAGAATATTATATATCTGTATTTTTATTTTAACAGACAACATAGCTGGGTGTTTGAGCAAAACAATTAGGTTTTATTCTCTAGACAAAGACATTTTAATTCAAAATTTTCCTTTGATATTACTTATATGAGATGTACAAAATCTATTCAAAGGTCTAGATTGTTACATGAACCCACAATTTATATATAAAATTATCAATGATGTAGCTCATAGATTGTCTCGACATATACATCATAGATCTAGAGAAACTCATATTCAGTTCTGATATCCAACCTGATCCTGGCCTGGGAGACGAAAGAATCGAAACATCACCCTCCTTAAACATCCACTTGCATTCATTTGCTGGAAGGACGATCACATCATACCATCCTAAGCCAACAACATTATAAAATAAATATAAAAAAAAAAAAGAGGAACAGTTAAACAAAACTAAAACAAACCATAGCTTATAGTTAATCATAAAACTAAAAGGACTAAAAAAGGAGAATGATCAAACATTCCAACCACCCATGCAGTCAGCAATGAAGTTGTTAATGACATCAGTTAATGTTATATAAAATTTTCAGCCTGTTTACAGTATAACAGTTTGAAGCCTGGGAGCATATCTAGGAAGCAGAAAGACTAAAGCAGGATTTTTCTTCTTTTTTTCTTTTTTTTCTTTTTTTTTTTTTTTTGTAAGCTACACTAATGAAGGACTAAACTACTTAACTTCAGTTCATAACATGTCACCATGATTAGCACTGCCAAACTGTTCTCTAGACAACAATCTACTACTACTCTCCATATCAGCTTACAATAAAACAAAGAAATAAATTAAGTATTTTGACTCAGTACCTCTTTCCCGTCTTTCAATGCTTTTTATACGAACCATTACATGTGTATCTCTTGAAATCGTTTCAGTTAATTCTTCCCAAGTGCTGTAAAGCTGAGCCCGGCATTCCTCAAAAAGCAAAGGCTCAAATACTCTGACATACTCTTCTACAGATTCAAACTGACCAGGAACACATTGAAGCTCAGTCTCCTCTGATGCACAAAACTTTTAATTGTTAAAAACAGATAATAGAAGGATCATAAATAAATTATACTCTCATAAAAACAGAAAGAAACAAAACAAAAAGGAATGAAAACAGATATGCAACAAGTAACAAAATTATCCTAAAGATGTACTCGATTACATGTAAACTGAAAGTTTCTTCAAAACTCCTCCAAATTCTTTCAGATGTATAACAACAAAATAAATAAATACATAAATAAATTCTCCATTGAAACTTTTCCAATTTGTACAAAAGTAGGGAACTTTTCTGAGATCCCATGTCCAAAGAAAAATCGATTAGTACAAATTCAGAAAATATATTCTACATATTACTATATTGCTGTTAAATTACATTAACTTAAAAGTTTCCAGAAAACAAAATTTGGCTGTGGCTCAATTACTCTAAATTTTCAGTATGATAGAAATATTCTTCCATCAAACATGCTCCCATCAAACATGCTTCCCTGATGATTGGGTGCCCACCACATGAAGCCGTAGGAATCCCCCCTGCTATACATGGGCCTGAGCAATACAAACATCAGCTCCTTACTTATTCATAAACAAAGACAATAAATATCCTAATCCACCCATAATTCCATGCTACGAGAGTCTATACATAATTAAATTAGCAAAATCTAGGACAGACAAGTTTCAAATACCATACAAATATACAATATATAGAATGACAGCATCACTCCATGTCCCCCAACTATTTTACAGTGAGAATCATAACACACAAAAAACATGCAGAAGTAACAAGAATTATACTTTGAATTGGAGTGAAAAATAATCCTATTATGAAGTGTCAGCAGGATCAATTTAATTCTATCTATAAAAACAGAAGTGGTTCTAAAGAAGGAAATACTATATGATGAAAATGTAATGATGACCTATAATATAATGATGACATTATGATGACATATATCTATTCTTGTAAAACATTAGTAGTCAAAATTTCCAATAACCCCCCCCCCCCCCAAAAAAAAAAAAAAAAATTCTGTAGTAGAGCTTGTTATTATCAAGATGAGGAAAAAGTTCATTGGGAATCGAAGCAGCTCAAACAAAAATTAAAGTGGGTCCATCCCCATGAAAAGTGAGTGAGATTGAAGGTCACCATCTACCACCATCATGAAAAACATTTTGGAGTCATAAATGTATATGAGACCAAATGAATGGAGAAAAAATTCATGTGCAAAGAAACCAGGAAAGTATATCATAAAAAAATCGATATAAACAGTCAAACAGTGATGCACTGTCACAAGAAACAATAATTTTATACCTGGGTGATGCCAAAACTTTTCATTGGTCACCTCCCGAATAAGACGTTCCACTGATGTATCTTGATATTGGGTATTGGTCACAATTGGCTTCTTGGGAGGATTTTTCTTACTTCCCAGTTTTAGATCCATGGAGCTTTGACTGATCGGAACAGTCTTCCTGGTAGGGACCAGCGAATTCTTGAGCTGCCTTGGATCTGCAGGCTGCTTCCATGAACTCTGTCTCGGTATAGGTGGCAGATGTGCCTCTGTAGAGAGATCAGTGGCACTGTTGAGCCTCCTAGGCCTAGCTAAAAGACCTGAATTCAAATCACCATTACTTTCAGATCTAGGTTCCGAAGATTCTAAAGTAGTGCCTCCTTCAATACATGATGTATCAACTTGTTTCTGATCCTTAATCATGGGCTGACTCTGCCTTTCCCCAATACGTTCGGCAGGTGGAGGAACAGTACGGTTTTCTTTTATAATACGAGTAGTAATAGGAGATGGAAAATTCTGCCTTCTTGGGGTTGTAGTTTTGATTGGGCCAGCTTGCTTGACATCTTCCAATTTAAGAAACATGGTCTGTCTGCTACGTTTTCTTCCTAGCATTGCTTCTTTGTGTTGGTCCAGCTTATGCCTCTTTCCCAGATTATTTGCAACCCTTAATGCATGACTTGCTTCAACTCCCTTAACTTCTCTCTGTTTTCGAGCCAAGCCAGGTTCCTCCTGACTATCCATGGATATGTCACCTTTAGCAATCCCTTCTGAATTTCGGCTACTGTTGCTTTTATGATCCTGTGGATCTGGATCTGAACCTAACAAAGCATGACTAATATTTTCATCCTTGATACCATCGGCAATTCTGACACTGTGGGAGATATTCTCAGCAGCCAAAGCAGAAGGATGATGATCCTTCATCTCAGACATTCCTTGCTCCTGCGAAGCTTTAACATAAGCACTCATTGATTGTTCCTGCATATTACTGCTTCCCATTGCATCTGCTGAGCCCTCACCATCAGACCATTCCCCTTCTTCTCTTTCAACAGCCTGAGCATCTGCAGAACCCAAATCAAGCAGTGATGGTGGTTTTATATCCTCACCATTACATGACTTAGATGACGAGGCAACATTGGAATTCAGATATTCTGTCTTCTTTTGGTCAACACACTCTTCAGAGCCATGAACACTTTTGGGCCGAACAAATGGCTGAAAACCAGAAACAGACGATGCATGGGAGAAAGCATGGTTATTTAGTATCCTTTCTGGACCTGCCGATCTTGGTAACAAATCAGACGGCTGAGAAAGTGAAGAAGGAACTGCCTTTTGGGGCTGGAAATGGAAGACACCATCACTATCTTCACCATCTTCAGCAGGGGGTTCATTAAGATCAAATAATGGCCTTCCTCTTGAACCCATCTCATATATAAATGCATACAAACTAAACCGGATATCCAAACAAGTCCACCTGGAACTCTTTGTGGTTTCTTCTTAACAGAAAATGCACATGACATGCCAACAGAGTAGACAAATGGCAAGAAATCCTCAGACCCGTGAAAGTGGTCAAATGACTTCTAAAGCATGATGGCTTCCACAAATCAAGTTCTGCAAAACCATCTATAAAAGCTAAGGGCAGGATAGAATAGCACATATATACATTGATGTGTTTGTAAAATGAATTTCAAGTCACTATTCTCTCTATAAAGAACTGGAAGAAAATGAGTTTATGAAGTGATTATAAACAATTTCCAACTACTTCATAGGTGACATATAACCCTATAAGCTTAAACATTGAAAAAAAAAAAGACTCAAACAAATTTTTCCTTTCTCTTTTCACAAAAAATGCAATGATGATTCAGGCCCACAAGTGATAGAAAAGCCATATACAATTGTTAACCATTAGTGAGATCATTACCGAACAGAAAATATCACAAAGGACACATAAATCTTGACAAAGGTGCCATTCAAATGCACAATAGAACAGGAAAAGTTTAAAACTGATGCCAATAATACGAAATAACTCAAACAGAAAAATAATAAAATATATTGTACACATATTTCTCTAGAGCATTGTGTGAATTTAAAAAACTTGGACATTACTACCACAAGGAAAATTCACATAGGAAAGACTGGTGCCAATAGCTCAAGATGAACCACATAATATGTGCACATGTAATGTAATTTTCCAAACAAGCCATGTAAAGAATATACTTCTGAAATCAATACACAAGGAAATTTCAGATAAGGGCTTTATAAATTTGTGAAAAGTGCGTTTCAAATGTATAATAAAATAGGATCAAGTTTAAGGGCAGCACCAATAGTTCAAAAAACATAAATAAAGAAATTAACACACTGCCTTTATATAATGAAAGTGATTTTTGATTCAATGCGGCACATATATATACATATGGATGTATTTTGCGAGCATAACCAGTACCATAGGACCAAAACAAATCAATGGTATAGACAGCACTGGTAAATATCCCTAATCAATACTTCAGCAGAAACAACCTTGCATTACCCACAAACAAATCCAAACCTATTGTGAATCTAAATACAAATACAGCATAATGACAAAGCAAAAGCCCACCCAATTATTTACCCAAAAAAGAGAAGGGAGGGGGAAGAACCACCTAATTCAATCATGCATAAGAATCACCTGTTCTCCCTCGTAAATCAACCAAGAACTAACCACAAAGACTATATACTAAATCACTGATTAACCAACAAAAAGCCCCAGATCAAAACTTATAATCTCCGAAAGAAACTAATCCTAATCACAATCCTCAACAAAAGTCATCCAGCATTCTTCTAGGGTTTCGAGAATCAGACACTGAACACCAATTAATCCTTCTTATCCCAGTTCAAATCCTCAAACAAAGCAACTAATCTACAAATAATACCCTAAATCTGATATCTTATAATCAACATAGCATGCAAAATGACAAACAGATCAAACCTAGTTATGTGATTACAGAAGCAACAAACAGAATAACAAAATAATGTGTTGTAAAAACAGTCAACACATGTTTTCAGTGTTTTCGATCTGTTTTTTCTGCTTTATCAACCTAATCTTACAGCTATTCTGGCAATAGTTTTTTTTATATGAAAAAATTAATATAAATTACCGATTCTGAAGTAAGGAAGGCAGAATTTTACCTCTCAGGAGCCCCTTGAATCTAGAGAGAGAAAGAGAAATAATATGTAGAGAGAGAGAGGGGTATCGGAGAGAGGTTAGAGAGAGAAAGAGAGCATGCGAGCAAGAGAGGAATGCAAATATGAGGGGAAGAAAGGGTGTGGTAACGGGTATATATAGGAAATATCGAACCCAACTCACCGGCCGGGG
>JAESVK010000823.1:1358723-1442732 GCA_017140935.1 Hamamelis virginiana
ATGGAATTTTCATTATTTCGTAAGGGATAGATCTTACAAGTTTCAAAAACCAACCGTCAGATCACTGTGATTTTTTGCAGGCATGAAATACAGAGGAGGAGCATCTAATCCAACGGTCAGTTTTACGAACTGTACTCGATCTAAAATTAGCCATATGGAGCCGACCTTATGCAACTTTGCGTAAGGCCGGCCTTATATTATCATGTCTGTATATATATATATATATAACACTACATACACCCAATTCATCCTAAAAGTGTAGATATGCGCCACTAGGCTATAAGGTCGTTAAGGATTACGAAGGCCAGTTAATGAATTTAATTCTTTTTGTTTCAAACGATAGAAACCTATCCTTACCCAAAGACTCAAAATATTAACAAATTGGTATCAATGCATTTCCATGTACTCGAATTTTAAACTTTTCTAATAAAATAAGAATTTATGCCATCAAGCTAACACGCGGTTGGGAGTTAAATAACATAAGTATTAGATCACTAATTATTCCTTAAGAAAAAAAAAAATACTCACATTTAGGTTCTTAACTTCTTATCGATTGCTCATAGTTAAAACTACAAGCCTGCCAGCCAATATGTGCAGGTATATCCTGGCAGCAGGCTGGCAGGGCCACACATACAATCTATTAAGAGAAAATATACAGAAAGTGATGATATATACTACTCATACCACAACCAGGTTATATATTCCAGAAGAAGGTTGACTGTCAATATCATTTCCCAATTTCAGACCATTTGGATTGTGATCTGCCTTACTGATATGGGTTTCCTTTCTTGTCACTTCAGAAACTTGGATGATTAATTCAAGTATTCAAGTACATTGGTGATGTGTGACAAAAAAAGAAAAAAGAAAATACATTGGTGATGCAATGGTCTCCATTGAACCCATGTGTAATTGTTCAAACCCCTTGTGCCCACAATTTTAATATATATATATATATATATATATATTTGCTCTTTTTGGGTTGGATACGATTATAACTACAATTCTACTTTAGAGATTCTTGTGATGCATATTTGTTCACATTATGCCTTCTTGATGATTGGAGCAATCGTGTTGTTTAAGATAACCTTCACCCAAAAAAGTGGAAGAAGGTTATAATGCAATTGATTATCTTTTTCTATATATGTGTGTGTGTGTGAGAGAGAGAGAGAGAGAGAGTAGGGGTGGAGCCAGAATTTAGTATTGCGCTGGGTTAGGATAAAGAACGAATAAGCACTAAACACACATACACACTCTCACACATGTGTGTGTATATATATACACACACACATACACAATAATGTTATTATCAGGCCATATGGCTAATTTTAGATGATATATTGTAAAATTAACCGTTGGATTAGATGACTCTCTTCTGTATGTCATACCTGCAAAAAAATTACAGTGATCCGACGGTTGGTTTTTGAAAAACTGATGTTAAAAAAATGGTAATATTTTGAAAAACAAATAAGGTGCATATTTTTACAATGACATTTTTCAAAAACCAACCGTCAAATCACTATGATTTTTTGCAGGCATGACATACAGAAGATGAACATCTAATCCAATGGTCAGTTTTACGAACTGGCGTCTAAAATTAAGAATACTAAAAAAAAATATTGGCAAGTTTGGGGCGGGCTCTAGCCCTCCCCAGCCCATATGTAACTCCACCCCTGCTACCACTTTAGTTCTTTACAAAATCCATCAGTTTCAAAACAGAACAAGTAACACCTTGAATTTAATTAAGAAAAGCAAACAAATAACCTCCATCAATTATAAATTTGTAACACTTCGTCAAAGTATAAGGGAATTTTGCTAATTTTAACTTATAATTCAAGGGAGTTATTTGTTCAATTTTCATAATTCAAAATGTTGTTTGTTCGATTTTGAAGTTCATGAGGATTATTTCTTCTGTTTTAAAATTAAAATTACGAGGTTTTGTAAAACTAACCTCTAATTAGGGAGTTCATGTAATATACTATTTATTATTTTTTTCTAATTGAGCTATCTTGGTAGTGATCTATTGCTAACATAACGATCCACATCAATAAGTCGTGTGAATTAGTTGGAACTAAATTGTTGGGACATGCTGTATTTTTCTTGTAATATGTAGTGCCATGTGTAGATGGAGGAGAAGGGCTCTAGACCCACTGCCTGTGGGTTCTGTTCCCTTGTCCAAAAATAAAACTCCATTAATTGACCAGTACCATGGGACTGTTTGCTCTTTTTTGCTGATTGTTGAAAAGCATAACTTAGAGAATGGTCTAACCGTCCAAGTTTGGCTGCTCGAACAGGTTGAGGATTCTCCCTCCCTCCTCCCTCTCTCTCTCTCTCTCTCTCTCTCTATATATATATATATATATATGTGTGTGTGGGTCAAGTTTCCCTTACACCCTATTTTGACACCTATATTTACACATCGTTTTCAAAACACTATCTATGATAGATATTTTGACGAACCGACTATTTGATTCAATACAATTCTTATGCATATCATGTATATCAAAAATTATAGTGATCCAACGGTTAGATTTTAAGAAATGTCACTATAAAAAATTGTTATGTTTTTAATTAATAAAAAAAATAATAGTTCTTCAAAATGACATTTTTTTTAAAAACTAACCATTGGATCACTCCGATTTTTTTCATACATGACAAACATAAGATAAATATCTAATCTAACGGTCGGTTTCTCAAAATTTTCTATTTACAAAGGTATTTGTAGAAATCCACTATTAGATTATGTGTTCCTCTTATACATATCATGTTTTCAAATCTCAAGTTAATCGGAAATAAGAGCTACTCCATCCATAAATATGGAATTTTTTATTTGATTAAAAATGTGAATTATAGATTGAATATTAGCTTTATGCTTAATTTAATCGGAAATAAGAGCTACTCCATCCAAGGGTCAATTTTTCAAAAAATATATACTATAATTATCTATTAGCTGCATGCTTAATTTAGCTAAAGTAAGCGAATGCTGCATATGCTGATAGGTACATTTCTCTCCCTATATATATGGACTAGAGAGAGGTTGAATAAACTCAACCTGTGCAAGGTTATGAATTATGATGTTAGAACTTTAACAAAGCCCTCCTCCTGATCACTAGAAGTAATATTAGCTTTTATCCAAGGGTTTAAAAGTAATATTTGAGTTTAACTCTTTATTATATGAGTCAACTCAAACGAGCCTTTCATCGAGCTGAGCTCAAGTACTTTAATTATTTAAAGTACTAATGAACTTGTAGAGTCAAGTAATACTGTACTCGAATTTGTCACAACAAATTAACAAATTAAAAAATAAGTCCGAATAATTTGGTTCATTTATTTTACTAAATGAATTTTTTATCAAGCCGAACTCGAATCGATAACTTGATTTTTCTTACAAATCTAGATATTAAATAATTGTTATACTTAAACTAAAACAAAACCCTCCCTTAAAAAAAATATATATATATATATATATATATATGAGAAGAAGAAGAAGAAAATAGAGAGACCCACGAGGTCCTTGGGTCCCTATCTGGGTCTTTCCATTAATTCTTATGGCCCAACAAGTGCAAGATTGAGATGGGCCATAATTACATGCCTTCAAATGAAAGCTTGGCTTATACAATTGGGTTTTGCTATTTTGATTGCCAGGCTCTTGAATGGATCACTAGCCTAATTTGGTCAGTGGGTATGTAATGGTCAACAATTCATGTCCCAACTTATGTGATTGGTTGATATCAGGTATTCTGGTCAGCTTGCGCACACCAAACTAAATCCTGCACCCTAAATAAGGCTTTCAAGGTCCTTAACTCTACTTGCTCTGCCACTGAGCTACCCACCACACTGGGATTGTGACAATATATGTTAACAAATAAAATCTAATGTGAGAGTTCATGTTAACAACCCATGTGAGTTGAAATAAGAAGATGAGAATAAAGTGCAAACATATAATAATATTTTTCTTCCAAATATTCAATATAAAATTGACATATCATTAAATTATTTTCCCTAAATTATATGGTATCATAAAATGCTGTTAATCTTATTACTGTTTTATCATGGCACGTGATATTGGCATGCTGTGGCAATCCAAGTATGTTTTTTTCTTCTAGACTTAAACTTAGTAAAAAAAGGTTTGTCATACCTAATCAATAATTGAATATAAATTTTTTTTTTTTAGGAGAAATTAATGTTTTCTAGAAGGATGAGTTATTATTGAATGAATGTGCCCAGTGAGTTAAGAAGTAAAAAATTAGTGCAAATAACAAAAATCTCAAAATCATGGTATCCAACAGGTAGTTTTTAATAAAATATCACTGTAAAAAACTGTGATTATTTTGTTCTTTAGGAGTTGTTTGGCAAACTTAAAAACCTATCCAGCTGAGGATACGCCTGCCTAATTTTTATTCAGTATTGTTTGGGAAGTGCATTTTTTTTCTACAAATCAGTTCAATCCTATCCAAAAAGTAATGTATAAATACAGTTTTTTTCAAACCAACTGGAAGCTTATTTACATAAAAACCATATAATATAAAGAAATTAGAATTGACCGGACCCAATTTTCAAAGTTCCCAAACAGATCCCAAAATATCATCATCTTTTTACGGTTAATTTTTTTTTTATAGAAATTGACTATGGGTTTGTTGTGATTTTTGGCAACTTGATGTAGGGGTCTCTAATTTAATGTCTGTTTTTTAAAATTTATTTTGCAGCTGACTATATGAAAACTTATTAGTATTTCTATATTTTTGTTATTTCTAAAATCGGCAAACATCTTTTATTTTTCTATTGATTATTAACTTTTAGTGTAGGGATCGGTCAGCATGGATCAGCACCCCAAGGGATCAGTAGCGGATCCAAACTCCTCCGTATATTTGTCCTAAAAACAAATGGATAGTGCAAACCAAGCTTTGCGATGACACAGGAGGTCAACAATGGCGAAACCACATCCGCAGCAACAGCAGCAGCTCAAAAACCCTAGATTTCAGTTCTTCGTCTCGTGCCCGCAATCAAAAACCGTTGAGATCGAACGTTGCAAAGATGGTTGCTTGGAGATCAGTACTGCCTCTGATCATCGTCCCTCTCCTCATTCTCTACGAAGAGAAGGTTTCGACTCCTTCGTGCGAGGTCGTCCCCATCACGGATCTCGAGGAGTATGGGGAGGATGATCCGGAGGATTTGAAGGCGATGATGGTAGCCAATTTGCTTTTGTTGGGATCAGAAGCTGGTTATATGAATTTATATTTCAGAGATTACTACTTGTCCAAGTTCTTTAGGGTATTACTCTTTTCTTCTCTCTCACTCTCTCTTGCCTTCCGTTTGGTTCCCGGGAAAGGAAAGGAAAGGAAAATGTTCAAGAAATGAACCTATTGTCAAGCATTTTCCTTTTCATTCTCTTGTTTTCTCCCGGAACCAGATGAAAATTGTTTTGGGTAGTTGAAAGCTTGTTATTATGTTTGCATCCTAGGGTTAGGGTTTATGCAATTTGATGAAGTAGTCCTTTTCTCATTTGGGGAAGATTTTGAAGTTCAATGCAACTGTAACAATGTTTTAGAATAAAGAGATTACAATATACATGCGTATTACTACTAGAAATATGAAAGGCATGAGCTTTTGGTTCTATTTTACATTTGTATATACGTGCCTTAGTTACATTTGGAAGAAATTTTGATTTGAAAACTAAAGTTGGTCAATTGAAATTCAATAGTTGAGAATTGCTGAACTAACAGAACTTGAGACATCTTCACAGACACCAATTGCCCTTGTCTCTCGGAAGGTCCTAGTCGTGACATAGATAGGAGTGCTATACTTGCATGTAGAGAGATGATGCAGAGGGATTGGGACTGTATGGTCATACATACCTATCAAGAGGAAAACACAAAAATTGAGGGTTATAATATTTAGATTTTTTTTAGAAAGTTTCGATTCTTCGAGCATAACTAAAAACACTAGATAGAAGACGCCGGATACAATGGTTAGAGCTTTCTATCTCTTTAGTCCTACTTTGTTTTGATTCTTTTGAAAGGAAAATTGAGAGAGTAAGTGAGTTCATGCTATTGGAATATGCTACATATTATTGTGATTGCAATTGCAATAAGCTCTATTATTGAATATTTTGCATAATTTGAAATAGAAAATGTAAGTACATTCAGCCTATCTTGTGGAAAGTGGTATCCCAAAAATAAAAATTGAAAACCACTTTCTGGTATTTTGAAGAATTTTAGGATTTGTGTCGATCAACCATCCATATTCTTGTGTTGCAAGGACAATAGGATGGGTGTTTTCTAGTATCATTTTTAGGATCTACTTTTCATGATTACTGATAGCCTCTCTCTTAGGTGTTCCAAGGAAAAGTAGATCTTGGAAATGGTATTGGAAAACCACACTTATTATTGTTTTTTCAGCATAATGGTATATGTACCTCATTAGAAAATGTTATGCAGTTCTGCAAAATGATGGAAAATCAGTTTGTTTTTATTTTGGGCTTCCATTTTCTATGATATAGGTTCGACTTAACAATGTGGTGTAGCTTATGTTATGCAAGTTTTTCAATGCCTCAATGATACATACAACTAATCTAACAGCCTGATCACATTTTTTTTCCTGATTTCTTTATCCACTGAAACAAACAATATTGTAGTGTGTTAAGAGGGATCTTAAAATTCTACATGCTTTGAATTAATTTCCATCTTAATATGTTGTCTGTGCTTGAAGTTTTCTTTGCCATAATAATTTGATGATTTTTTGTGTATCGATACGTGAACTAGAAATCATTTGAAAGTTTGAAGCCTGATATGCTGCTTGTCTTGGGAGACGTTTCTGCGAAAGGATATGAGTTGACAAAAAGTAAATGGGCATCTGTGCTACATCAGTTTCAAAGGATATTGGGTCCTTTTCTTAGCCTTCCGTTTCATGTTATTCTTGGGGACAGGGATGTTGGAGAATGCAGTGGACTAAGTGCGAAATCTATTAATTGGATAGCTGGTAGATTTCCAGGATTGGACTCAGCTGGTTGTGGTGCCTTTGAAATTAGTAACATTAGCTTTGTCTCACTCAATGCCATGGCATTGCTTTGTGGCAACAATGATCTACGTTTTAGTGTTGAAAAGGTAATAGAGAGGGAAAGCATAGATCTGCAAATGGAAACTGAAGATACGAGAGAAGCCATAAATGAGCCAAGCAAATTCAAGGAGGCTTCCCATAACTTTGGATGGAGAAAAAATGCTATGTCATCTGGATCTGGTCCTGTTCTCTTACTTCACTTTCCCTTGCACGGGATGGCAAATAGCAACTGCAGGGAAGGCAGTGCTCTCAAGGGAACTTCTAATCCTTTAATTAGGAGTTCAAAAACAATAGTGAGTAGGTGAGAGCACTTAGTTTATTCCCTACGCATCTTGATATGCGTATTAAACTCACTGAAATTGTCTATGCTGATTAGTTTAATAAGCCTATTGTTACTTCCTATTTCCAGTTTATATTGAACTTTTTTCTCCAGGGGACTTGCTGGGACTGAGCCATATGATTTTCTGCATACTCTCCCACCAAATGCTACCGAATACATCTTTCAAGCTCTTAGACCAAGGTAACTCCATGTTCTTGAATACATATTCTGCTGGTTTTTTTTTTTCCCTTAGATTATTTCTCATGTATTGTCCATATCCTCTGTGTTTATTCCATTGAAAGCATGTTTTTTTTTCCCCCATTCAGTGGTTTCCTCCTTGCCACTCGTGAATATTAATTTATTTTTTTGACACGAGGTTCAAATTTTCCTGTTTTAGAAAATTAGTACAATCTCTTATGTCTTAGTCCGTGATATTTGCTGTTCCATAAATATTTGATATTTAACTCATATTTAATTGTTCACCACTCAATACATTTCGATCATTTTAAATGAAGAAGAAAAGGAATGAGGTAAAGAGAGAAGTATAGTGTGAGAGGCATGTCGGAGGAGTGTTAGATCCGACATGTGTCTGAAACTGCCACGGCACCCCCAAGAAAGTGTCTACTAAGAAAATTTATGAAGGTGAAGGTTTAAGAGAAAAGTGTATAGTGGACCATTTTGGAAGTGATTTACCAATTAAGTGCATCTTAGCATGAGTACTAGGATCCCACCTTCAGGCTATTGGGTTGAAGCTTTGTTGGTCTCTTACCTATGTATTCTATTTTATTCATTATTGAACTTCATCTTTGAGATTCAGCTCATCTAATCCCTGTAATAATCTTCTTCCAAATTCTAAACATTCAGAGTTGATCTTTTTGCAGGATAGTCTTCAGTGCACACACCCAGGAATTTCGTGTTCACACTCACTTGGATGGGACCCGTGAGGTAACTGTTCCGGCCATGACATGGGATGCAAGGGATGACCCTGGATTTGTTGTTGCTACTTTCAGAAGGAACAAAAGAGTGGTAACTGTTAGCCATTGCTCTCTTGCTAGGGAATCTCATGTACTATTTGCCTATATTTCTGTTGTGGTTTTGTTAATCTCAATGATGCTTGTATCATATATACCACGTTGGACTAGTTTAAGAAGATGATGAAGGGCTCTCTCTCTAAACACTGTCTGTTGTGTATTAGTTATTATAAATTTTTTTTGTTTGTACCAATAATGAAGCTTACTCCATACTTGATCAATAAAATACCAGCCTTGATCGAGTCATTGACCCTGCAATTTAAAAAAAAAAAGAAGGGATGGGGGAACCTGAGATATGGGTTAGGGTTTAGGAGATGGAGCCATCCCCAGAATGGTGATAACTGATAACAATTTGGAAGCATGTGCCATAAAATCCTAAAAATTGATGCCAAGAGTTGAAGGAGCTATATTTCATCTAAACTCTTATGGAATTCAAATTAGATTCATTCCAAATGCAATGTGAATCCAAATTAAATGATTCTTTTTTCATTGGATTTCTCTTATCATATTCAAATAATCTCAATTCCCATGAGATGTTGAAAATTTAATTCCCATTTCTATATGTTGGAATTGACAAATTTCATTTTGTTTAAGTTTACAATATTGCTGATGCCACATTCAAAATTTATCATTCTTCAAATTTATCTTTCTTCTGTTAAAAAGAAAAAAAAAAAAGATTTTTGGGTACAATTTTCAGAAAGTGAATAGTTTAAAAACAAATTACTCTATCAAATCTCAGAGTCTGAATTTTTTTCCCCTCTTAAAAATAGCTTGAGACGACGAAATGAAATAAATTTTTTTTTTTAAATAATCTTTTTTAAATACAAATAATTATGAGTAAAAATCCTTTTAAAATCTTAGAATCATTTCATGAGTTGGTGCTTTCAAGCAATTAAGCTTTGAATATTTTCTTGTTTTTATTTTTTTGTTTTTAGGCAGAATTGAACCCTTGCTTCATAATCATTACAGTTACCATAAAGTCAAGACAATTACAGTAGTTTAAGCTAAAAACATTTACTCAGTTGTAGTGAATGAATTTGGCATTGTGTTTGGAAAATTCAATCATCATCCCACCTCCCACCATCAAACAAAAATGGTAACAGGGTACTCTTCATCTCCTACAACCAAGAAATGAGACCCTTCTTCCACTACCATCAACCCATCTTCATCAGCTCTGCTAAAATGCTCACAAGGACTCAACACAAATTCAATCTCACGTCTCTCCCCTGCATTCAAACTCACACTTTTGAATTCAGCCAACCGTTTCATCGGACTCCCATCGCTGATCTTTTCCTGCCTCACAAACATCAGCACTGGATGTTTTCCGGCCATCTCGCCATCATTCTTAACTCCAACATTAACCGACAACTTTGAGGTCTCACAGAATTCTGTTCCCAACTCTGAAACTGTCTTGTAATGAATGGAGTCTGAGTCCTGTACTGATTGTGTGCTTGTTGATTGATTTAAGTAGAGCTTGGTTCGGGAAACTGAGATGAATTCATAAGAGTACTTGGAGTAGCTGAGACCGTAGCCGAATTCGAATACTTTTTCCCCTTTGTAGAATCTGTAGGTGCGTCCAGGATAGTCTGAAGATGGCTCTGGTCGCATTCTCATGTCTGTCATTGGTACTTTGATGAAATCTTGTGGGTACCAAGTAACTGGTAATCTCCCTCCTGCATGACCAATATGAAGTGAACCATTAAAGTCCTAGGCTTCGTTTGGATGGAGTGATTTGGAGAGAAAAAGAAAAGAAAAGGAGAAAAATGGAGATTCAAAACCTCTCCAAAGGCCACTTTTTTTCCTCCCACAAATGGAAAGAAATGAAGAAAAAAGAAAATTGGTTTAAAGAAACTATCGTAATCTCCATTTCACCTTCATTAACTTTCTGATTTTCTGTGAATTCCCATCAAGCAACTTTTCCCAGAATATATTTTTTGCTTTGTTTTTTGAATGTAACATATGAATATCAATTACAACATTAATATTTACAAGATGCTAGCATGAGGTCTCGAACCTGAGACCAAGTATTGCAAACCCCTCTCGTCCCACTAACTGGACTTGCTCCATTTGGTCCGGAATATATTGGTAAAATTTGCATTTAATGAATCTTTTTCTTTCTTTTCTTTCCAACTCTCAAGTAGAAAGAAATCACTTTCTTTTGTTTCCTAACTCCAAAACAAAGGAGAGGAAAACCACCATCCTTTCTTTTCTGTACTCTCCTAGCTAACGTTTTCCTTACTTTTCTTTTCTCTCATAAACTAACAAGAATCTCAAGTTTCTATAGCAATAGGTAATTTTTCTTCTTTCATTTGTATTAAACCAAAGGAGCCAAATTATCAATAAAATTCACCTGGGTTATGTTCACCAAAGATGATTTCTGCAAGTGCAGTTCCTCCAGCTTCACCCGGATACCCAGCCCACAAGATGCTTCCAATGTTCTTATCATACTTAGCAAAAGAAATATCAACTGGACCTCCACTGATAATCACCAAAACAACCGGCTTCTTAGCAGCTTTCGCGACACTTGTGATCAAACTCTGTTGCATCCCAGGAAGAACCAAATCGACGCGATCATGTGATTCTCTCTCCTGAGTCTGATCCAACCCCATAACCAAAACCACAAAATCCGCCTTTTGCGCTATCTTCACCACCCTTTTGATTGAAGCGAATGAACAAGCAACATTATCACAGCCAGAATGATACTTTGTTTTTTCAACACAGCTCTGCAAAGCTTGTAATGGAGTAATAGTGTTGCATGGGGGGCCAGCATAGTTGCCCAAAAGGGTTTGTGGGGAATTGGCATTAGGGCCTATTACAGCAAGTGACATTGTTTTTGTTTTTGGAAGTGGGAGGAGTCTGGCTGAGTTCTTTAAAAGGACAATGCCATCTCTAGCAACTTCAAGGGCAAGAGCTTGGTGTTCTTTTGAACAAACTTGATTTGGACCAATGTTGCCGAAGGGTTGGTTGCTTGGATTTCCATTGAAGAGGCCTAGCCTCATTCTGACAGAGAAGAGATTGAGAAGGGCTCTGTCTATTTCAGCGAGTGGCAGCTTTTTCTGTTGGACTGCTGATTTGGTGTAGTTTTGCAAGTAGGAACCACAGTTGACATCCATACCTGCAAAATTTTGAAAGTGATAAATGAATAGAAAGTTGGAAGCTTTGTTTGTCATTTATAGAGTTTTTGTATGCATTAGATAAGTATATTTATAACTAAAATTGTTTTCCTTCCTCTATTAATCGGTCTTAGTAAATGATATGTGAAAATCGTCAATCGCTTGTTAGTTCAGTAACATGTATTTTAGAAAAGAGTTCACAAACTTAAACACATGGAAGTGCACTGCTGTCCATTTGCTGGTATTAATGGGGTTTAGGGTAAGGATAGGTTTTCATGTTAGAAAAAAGAAAAAAAAAAAAAAAAGGCATTTTAGTACCTTCAATTTTGGGATGAATATCAATGTGATCCCTAAACTTTACTTTTGCTCAATTTAGTCCGAAATTTTTAAAAGTTGTACCAATGTGGGACATTAACTAATGAAATTAACATTTTGTTTATTAAAATTGACAAACGATGACTGAACTGCTAGTAAATTAATGTTAATTCCATCACCAACCGAGTCAACGGCTGTCGATTTTTATACACGAAATGTTAATTTTGTTAGTTAATATCCCACATTGGTACAACTTTTTAAAAATTTGGACCAAATCGAGAAAAAAAAAAATGAAATTTAGGGGTTACATTGATATTTACACCAAAATTGAAGGTACTAAAATATCATTTCCCAAAAAATAAATATAATTTAAAAAATGTATACAAAATTTTTCATTGCTACAAAATATTACTGCAAACAAAAAATAAATATTATTTAAAAAATTTATAACATTTCCTTTCTTCATAGCAATAATTAGTAAGTTATTGAAATGAAGTCACTTGTGACGATCATGACACCAAGACCGGACGCTTAACCATCATGCCAAAATGTATTCCTTAAGTAATTGACAACACTTTTCCACAAGGGGACCATTCTTGGGGACTTTTTTTCGAATGGGTACAAAAGGGGTAAAGGTATTATAAAAGCATCCATCATTGCTAAGATATGCTAATAATTTGGACCCTTCCACACCTAGCCCACACCTTTCATTACCATTCCCAAAAATGTTATTTGCACGAAATTTTGGATAAATTTTTAAACCAAATAATATGGCAGCATAATAAATGGACAGTGATAATGATGCACCACAATTTATCTGTAGCGCTTCATTCACCCAATTTTAAGGATAAAATATTCATTTTGTCCTTATAACAAACCAAACTTTATTTTTTTATATTCTGTCATTCCGAAGGATCAAAACCGACCGTGGATCACAGTGATTTTTGACAGACATGACATTCATAAGATGAATAGTTTATCCAACGGTCGATTTTTGAAAATATATTATGCAACTGATCCTACGGAAGTGCAGAATACAAAACATAAAGTTTGGTTTGTTATAAGAGCAAAATGGGGATTTTGCCCTTAAAATTGGGTCAATGGAGCGCCACACGCAAACTGTGGAGCGCCATCATCATTGCCCTAATAAATTCTTTATTTTTATGCATTTCAAAAATGCACGTAAATAGAGGAAGTATCTTGATGTCACTTCATTTAGTTTAAAAAATTTGATCCATCTAGCATTACTTACTCATTCTATTATTCCATCAACAGTTATAATGGTATGAGATGAGTTGGACTCAATGAACATGATAGATTGTTACAAATATTTTTGAAAATATTGTATTGAAAATTCTTTATACTCTTCTCTTATGCTCCCAATTTTATGATGGAAGTTTAAGCTAGGTGATAATTTCACTTAATATAAAAAACACTTTCAAAATGCATTTGAAAAACTAAAAAAAGTACTCAAGTAATTTTAATTCAGGACTAGTATAAAATATATTTAAGATTTATAAAGCATTTAGGTAATTTCATATTCCCATGTCAAACAATAATATTGTGCCATTAAAATTTTTCTCATTATACTATATAATAAGATGGTAACATCTCGGGTTAATTAGGGCCTGTTTACTTCGTGAAAATTTTGCAATTTTTATTTTCTGTGAAAATTTTTTAAAAATAGTTTTCATTTTCAATTTTCAAAATTTAGAAAATGTGTTTACTTTGCAAAAATTAAAACTATTTTTCAAAATCTAAAAATAGTGTAAATGCATACTAAAAGTATATATTATCTCTATATGTTTTATTATTTTTATTTTTTGGTTTTACAGTTGGTCTACATATTTTTTTCTATGTTTATAAGCATTGTTACGATATAATCATTGTTTTCAGTTTTGGTGAAAATACAAAAATTGTCTTTTTGATGTTTCACATTTTCTTAAAAACTGAATTCATTTTCTTGAAAATAGTTTTCATTTTTTACAAGTAAACGTATTTTTTAGACCGTTTTCTGTTTTTATTATGAAAATTGCAAAAATTTTTACGAAGTAAATAGGCCCTTAAGTAACCCATTTTTTCTATAAAGGACAAATTTTTTTTTATTAATAATTTAATAAATATTAAATTATTTATGTTTATAACTCATCTAAATACTTATATATATATATATATAATTTGATAAAAAGGGACAAACTTAAAAATATATTTTAAAATCCAAGATGAATTGAGAGAGAATAACATACGAAACGAATTGTGTCCCTCCGACCCGACCCGTTGCCATCACCGTCGGGGGACAAGTATACAAAGATCCGAAAACAAAAGAAAGGCGATAAGAAAGGCATGTGTTCGGTGTTCATCCATGATAGAAAAAAGGGCTAGAAAGATGGACGTCGATGACTTTCGTGTAAAGCCCATTGGGCCCCACTCAAAGGGTGTGGACCCACCTTCATGATGGTCCATATCCATGAGCCGACGGAATAGTAAACGGGTAAGGATAATAGTAAAATGAGCCGACGGAATAGTATTTTTCAAAATTATTTTAAAATAAAAAAAATTCATGATTTTTTTTTTTTTAATATAAATTTTTATTAGAGGAAATAGAAAAATGAGACGTGAAAATGATAACGCTCAATAGAATATAAAAGGGTCTCATCATACCAGCTTTAAGTACATCAACGACCGCATCTTCCGGTGTTTTAGCATACTTTTGGGCATCATGGATAATGGAGACCGCATCACAGTCGGACGTGATATACCTGATCATCAAACCAATCAAAGCACTTAATCATATTTCTTTATAGCAACTAAAGACCATTTAAATTTTTTTTTTGAAAAATTAGATTAGGTTATGTTAACTCTCTTTTTTAAAAAAAATAAAATAATAAATAAGTTTTTTTTTTTTTTATTAAAAAAAAAAGTTACAAAAAATTAAAATGATTTTTTTTTTTACAAAAATCAAACAGACCTTAAAATACCCATTCAGAAGAAAGGAATTGATGTACTATTATTGCTACATACTAGTAGGGAATTACCCATGGAAGCCCCAGTCTCCTCTGGCAGTCTTGGACAAGAGATTGTAGTCTGCACAGGGTGGGACTCCATTAACCCTGTTGTATGCACACATGATCCCACTTGCTCCCCCTTTCTCTATGCAACTTTTGAATGGTGGTTGATATGTATCTGCCAAATCTTGCAAAGACACCTAAAATTCAAGACAAAAATAAATTAATAGTGCGATAAATAATATTTGTGCCATACCATATAACAGCTCTTACCATAAATAATTTGTTCGAATTCGCTTGTAAGATGAACCAGTTAATTTGAAATTTTATTTTTAAACATGTTAATTTATTGAGCTAAGCTTAGATAAACTAATACTCAATTCGATAAGCTTATTAATACTTTAAATAATCAAAGTATTCGAGTTTGGCTAGAGAATTCACTGCAAAACATACCAGCCAAGTTCAAATTTTTTTTTTTATAAATTTATAAATTTATTGAGTCGAGCTTAAGTAAACTACTATTCTACTCGAATTAGTTCATTTACAATTTTAGCACTTGTACAAGAAATCTTCGAGTAACTTATTATCATATCAAAATACATTTTGAAATTTTGTATGTGGAATTTTTGAAAGGTATGTTTTGGAATTTATTCAATATTTTTTTTTTTTAAAAAAAAAGAAGAATTCTCACAATAACTTTTCTTAGAGAGAGAACTAAAATTTCATTTAATCACCAAGCACTTTACTTAAAGTTTAATCTTTATTCAGTTCACACAAAAACTTCAAATACCAATAAAATAAGTCCAATTGCAGCAATTTCAACCTTTTTGTTAGCTTGAACTATCTGTGCTCCTTACTTAAGCTGTAAGCTTTCTTCCAAAAGTGAAATTCACCCTTTTCACCTCATGGGTGAAAATCAGAAACCCAAAACCCAATAAAGAATCTTCAGTCTTCACCAATCGGTGCTGCCATACCCCAATACCAATAATATAAATATTCTCTATTAGGCACTATGTTCAAAAAGTAATCTTTGAATTCTGTTTGGGTAGCCAGAAAATTACAGAGAACTTTATTTTAATCCCGCCTAAAATCACAAACCCAAAACTCCAAAACCCAAAAAAGGATCTTCACCAATTGGTGCAATTAGGCAATTAGCCCAATACCAGTAATAAATTTTAAAAATACTATATTGAAATATATAGCATTACTCAATATAGTCGCTCTATGTATATAATACCGGTTAAGTTTCCAACCTAAAAGACTAAACTTGTATTTGGAGGGCCATACATGTAAATGAAGTTATATACTCCGTATATCAAACCTTTTATTCAGGATGTGAAATAAAGTGATTTTATTCTTCTACGGTGCACGTCTCGTCATGTGTAGGTTGTGAAGGACATCTTAAATCAAATTATCCATTGAGGGACTTTATGCAAAAAAGGAACATGTAAACTCTGTTTGGATACCCAGAAAACTGAAAACAAAGGGAGTAAAAAAATGCAGACTTACCTGGGCATCAAACACAAACCGATTATTGCCCTTCCAGGCATCCAAATCATAAGCAGTGAAGTGCTTACAGCAAGCAGAAGCTTGAAGGTGACTATGCTTCAGCATTCCACCCTCAAAAGAATCCCCTTGAATTCCTCTCACAAATGACACTGCATATTTCCCTGTAACCAATGGATCTTCCCCAGGTGTCTCTTGCCCTCTTCCCCATCTTGGGTCTCTGAATATATTTATGTTGGGTGCCCAGAATGTCAAGCCCTTTGTTTGCCCTGCATTGTACACTCCTCTTGCTTCTGTTCCAATCACCTTCATTCACAAAATCAAAATATCAATTCTATGTATATCCAATGAATTATATTTTGTAAAACTCATTATTAAATTAAGTATCATTTCCATGCCAAATATCATATTGATCAGACATCAGTATCCATCACCATTTGAATAAATACTATTTTTACACATCTCATAAATGCTAAATATAATAATATATATGGGTATTTTTATTTTTTATTTTTTTTTGAGTACTGAGTTCATCGGGCTCAGTAATACTGACTCACCTGTCCAATGCGATACCAGAGATTCGCATCGAAGGAGGCAGCAGTGAGAATGACTTGAGGGAAGCTCGTGGCAGAGCGGATCTTTCCGTTGAATTGGATGCCGGGTCCGGCGTTGGCTACGCCGTGTAAAGCTTCAGACCACCACTCATAACTCGGGATACCGAGTCGCGGAATCGGAGGTGCTGAGTTAACGAGTTGGGATATTTTCTCATCGAGCGTGAGACGAGAGACTAAGTCTCGAGCTCTTTGACTGATGGGTAATGTGGGGTTGCAGAAGGGAAGTGAGTTGGTTGATGAGTCTGATGAGTCGCAGGAGAATGGCTGAGTCGAGACGAGTCGAACCAGGAGGAGTGTGAAAAGGGAGATGAAGTGAATGAGAGTGAGTGTTTGGGGTCTCATTGTGTTGAGTTGTTGAAAAGAAATGAATGAAGAAGAGAGTGCTGAAGGTTCACTTTAATAAGTACGAGACTGACGGATAGTGAAGATCTGCTCTTTGATTCTTTGTTTCAAAACAGAAAAGCAAAAGTAAAAAAACAAAAAACAAAAAATAAATGACCAAAAAATAAAAAATAAAAACAAATTAACATGATGTTGATCATTGTTTTGGAGAAGAAGACTCATTGTCCGATAAGGTCCATTTGCCTTGAGTGATCTCCATAGGCTAATTGTATAACGTATGTTGGAAATTTATCGTTATATATGATGTAAAAATGGACGTGCCCGTCCATTTGGGGCACGTCCATTTGAACGACCAGTCCAATAACTAACGGATTGGACTAAACTAATACATATGAAATGGACTCAACTAAAGATTTTTATCCATTTGTACCACTAGTTTTTTAAATACAAAATATAAAAAATTAAATATCTATATAATGCTTAACAGTCTGTATTTAAGAAACCAGTTATCCGATCACTGTAATTTTTGGCATGTCTGTCATGCATACGAAGAATATTAAATCTAACGGTCAGTTTTTCAAAATACTTATTTTATATTGACCAAAAGGCAAAATCCTCACATAAGGAAGTCCGCACAGGTACATATATGTATGTATATTCAATTATGCATGAGCATGAGCATATACTTTTAACAACTTGAAAAACCTATAATTTTTTTAATCATGTGAGAAAAATTTATTGAGTTTTAATTGAATTTCAAGTAATTTGTCTAGATTTAATTAAATAAATAGTGAAAAATATGATTTAAAAAAATAAATAAATAAAGAAAGAAAGAAAGAAAAAGAAATGGCAGTGTGAAGGATTTAGGCCAGGTGGCCTTACATTTATCATGACCCAATTAATTTGTAACCATACTTAAACCCAACTCAAGTTCAAAAAACACACTTCACCGACGCAATGTCCCTATCCTAACTTGGTTGTTGAAATCTCAACCCTATCCCAATAGTGGGTACCTGATTGAATATGCTTAATCTACTAAATTACTTACGTAATTTACGTATCAAAATCTTATTTCATAATGAAAGAGACATAAATCACTGAGTCAAAAATTATGTTCAAATTTAAAAATATTTATCATATAGCAAAATAGAGCCTCCAACCAAAAGCAAAGGAGGGAAAACAGAGAGAGAAAAGAAAAAGAAAAAGAAGGAGGGCGTTTACTCATTGGTCTTATTTATAAGTTTTGTTTATACAAAAATTCCGCCATCTTTTTATTTTATCTAAAAATCATTTTTAATGAGAAACGTATCGGTTTGTTATTTGATTTTGCAGAAATTAATTATTTTGCAAAAAAACTGATGCAAAGATCAATTTTTTGTAAGTGCTTAGAAAAATGAAGCATAGATCAATTTTTTTGGAAGTGTGTGGACTTTTGGGTAAGAAAAAAAAATTAAATTTGGACTTTTGGGTAAAGTGAAAAGATGATGAGATTTTTTGGTAAAAAGAACATAAAATGGGACTTTTGGATAATTTTTCCCAAAAAAAAAAAAATCCCAAATACAAAATTCATAAAATTAACTAAATTCTAGAAACTCTAGACCTTGAGATCTTATTAGCACTAAATGCTATTCAACCATTCATTTTTCATCTTTACGTATCCACCAATAATGATTGGAGTAGTGCTCTAATCATGGATGTAGATTCAACCTCTAGCTTCTATGAGGAAAGGAACATCAGGATAAAGTCCAGCTTCTCTCTTTGATAGTAGCAATAGTTCTAAAGTACCTAGTTGTTTCATTAAGTGTTTTGTTTTTTTTTTTTTTTGTTTTCTTTCTAAATTGCGGAAGGTATTACTGTTTCTTTCGAGTCTAGATTCTCTACTTGGGTTTTTCTATGTTAATAATTAAAGTTTATAAGAAAGATGCGCCACTCAACTCAACTCAACTCAACTCAATTGAGCTTAATCCTAACTAAGAAATTAAGATGTTTTATTATTTTAAAATTATTTAGAATAATTAAAAATTTTAAAAGTAATTTGAAAATTATTCATAATATTCAAGATATTCTGGAATTATTCAGAAATTATTGTAATAAGACGGATATATTTGGGTAGAAATTATTGAAATAAGCTTGATAAATTTGGGTTTGAAAAATCCAAAATAAATTCGAGAGATACATAAATAATTCGAGAATTTTGTTATTATGGTAATAACGTGAAAAGTAATATGAACATTTACATCATATATGGACCATATATAATAATTATGGATGGCTATTATCGGATAACATATGAATGTTGTGCTCGCCCAAGTCAATTTTTAGAAGAGAATATTATCAAAATTTTGATTTTTTAAAAATTTTCAAATTTAAAGTAAATATAACATGAACCACATATATCTTTGGATCATGAGACTTCATGCATGCACTTGTTTTCTCAGCCTGACCCAGCACAACACCAATTCCCTTTTTGTTCAGATTTGGTTTAGACACATGAATCCACCCACCCCACCCCAGTAGAGAAAAAAAAAATATTTTTTTTTGCCGAATGATAGAAATCTACCCATACTTTGATTATTTTTTTTAAATATTAATAAATGAGTATCAAAGTATTTCCGTGCTTGAACCCGAAATTTATCCAAATAAATCATTGATGGGAGAGAAAAATTCTAGGTACCCAACAAACAAATGATTCTACCTAGACTGTTAATAAGATTAGAAGTGAAGCCAATTAACTATTTTATTGCTAGATTGGTGAAAAAATGGGCTATTGATTCCTACAGTGATGTTACCTCTTTGGAGCCAGAGAAAATCTTCAAAAGGTACATAATTATTCTGTAAAAAATTGCTTTTTGTGTGTGTTTCTCAACAGTGGACTAGCTAGGCTTCTTATAGCTAGGGCATCAGGTCCCACATTGTTTGGATTGGGATTGAGTACTACCCACTTGAGGGAAGGGCCACTGCATTGTAGATTTGTAGTGACTCAGAGCATCTCCAAAAGGAGAAGCAAACTGTTTTTGCTTCAAATTTGAAGAGCCGAACTCAGCAATTTGAACTCCAACGAAGGTAGCATTGGTCAGCCTCAAACTTGAAGAGTGAGAAACCGCTCTTCAAATGTTATTTTTTTTATAAAATAATAAAATATCATGAGAGAGAGAGAGAGAGAGAGAGAGAGAGAGAGCTCTTATGGGAGTTGGAGATAAGGCTGGCTTCTGTGAGAAGGATTAAAAAATAATAAAGAAAATGAAGTTCGGAATAGGGGTGAGCATAAACCCGACCAAACCAAACCAAGCCGATTTTTCTGTTAAATTGGTTTTTCTTTGTTGATGATGCCGACCGAATATATGTATTATTATTATTATAATATATTATTATTATTATTATAATTATTATTTTAATCAATTTTCAATTTTCAGCTCGGTTAGCTATTTATTGATGATGCGGACCGAATCTATTATTATTATTATTATTATTATGTATTACTAATATAATTAAGGTTATAAGATAAATATGGAACAAAATGAAAAGTCAAAACTATTTATTATTATTATTATTATAATAATTATTATTTTAATCAATTTTCAATTTGCAGCTCGGTTAGCTATTTATTGATGATGCGGACCGAATCTATTATTATTATTATTATTATATATTACTAATATAATTAAGGTTATAAGATAAACAAGGAATCAAAAGAAAAGTCAAAACTATTTACTTTCCTTCCTTCTCACCTAATCTCAGGACCCCATTTATGAAAAATCTTCAAAAACCCACTGTCACCCGTACTCACAAATGACAGCCACTCCTAGAGTCTTAGTCTCGTACACTCCTTGAAGGTGACCACAGAACTTGTTTTGGGTCTAACCCTAAGGGATAGATTATTTGGCCAAAAACTCGTGGAAACGAAGGTGATGTCATGAGTTCGAACATTGGGGCCAGTTCTTCGGGCGTTCAGCATAGTAAGATTGGTAGGACATGTCTCTAATGACGAGTAACCAATTCCTGGATCTGGGTGTAGGCATGAATCATCGTCCCCATGTGAGTCCGTGTCTTATTGATGTGTATGTTGAGGAGCTTGTGCATACATCTGAGTTTTGCCCTCGATTCTACTTTGATTAAAATGGCATTAGATATCGATTCCGAAGTCGTCAGAGACAGACTGAGATGATTTATCCTAGTATCCAAAAAAAAAACTTGTTTTGGGTGCTATTGAATGCCTTCCATTTTCATCTTCATTCATAGCATTCAATGTATTGATTTTGGATTTCTGAAAAATCTCCATGAACGGTTATTGTTTGGTTGCTGTTGATTTGTGTTTGTTTGGTTGCTGAGAAAATGTTTTTTGAAAGCTCGATTTTTTTTGTTGTTGTATTATTTGGTTACTATTTGGTGTTTGATTGTTGATTTGCATTTGTTTGGTTGCTGAGAAAATTATTTTTGGAAACTGAATACTTGAATTTTTTTACATTGTGTGAGAAATTATGCACTGAAATTACACCAACCGAACCGAACCGAACCAATTTATCGGTGCACCGAGTATGATTGGTATGGTTTGGTTCCCACTTTCATCAAATCGAATTGGACGGTTTGATTTGTCATACCCCTTTTAAACCGGCCAAACCAAACCATGAGCACCCCTAGTTTGCAGGGCTGTAGGAGTGGGCAAAAAAAGCTAGCTCTTCAAAATGCCAAGTAGGGTATCATAGTACAAGTTTTGTGCAAAAATTAAAAGAGGCTATTGAAGATGCTCTCAGATAGAAAGCTTGAAAAATGATGAAGAAGAAGTGTTGAAAGTGCATGTTATTGGACACATTTTTATTTAAATGAAGGATTTATAAGTAAAATTTTTATTTAAAAAAATGATATATTGGGATGAAGTCCATTTGTAAATATTTTTTTGGGATATTTGGCCGAAAGTCCTATTTAATGATTGTTTGTTGCATAAAGTCCTCCCTAATTTTTTTTTCTTTGAAAAGTCCTAATTAGAAATATTTTGCTGGCTAAGATCCTTTTTTTCCAAATTTATTTTTTTTTACAGATGGAATTACCCTTGGACAGAATTTCATACTGATGCAAATCTCGAGAAGAGAGAAAGAGGTTGGGGAGAGAGAGAGAGAGAGAGGACCAGCCATGTCTTTTTTTTCTCTAAGCACTGGTTGCTGGCGTTGGAGGGAGAGAGAATGTACCGTTGACGATCAACTGGTCTCTGATCAATTGTTCTCCGGTGTCCAAGCTGATCTCTCATATTAGAGTTGCAGATCGCTCAGATTAAATTCATCAAGAATCTCAATTGCCGACATCCAATTTGCATTGTAATCAAGGCCTCGCTCCTCAATATGACATTCTTTGTGCTGATGCTGAAGATATATAAAATGACAAATCAATTTTAATTAGCCAGAGATTCAGGCCATCAAGGCTTTATGTAATTCTTCCATTGGTCTAGCATTTTAGTGGTGGACTCCACCATTAAGCTTGTCATGGCTTCCATTTTTCAAGATACCTTAATTCATACCATTTTAGTGGTTGTAGACTCCACCATCTCCGATGACAGGCAGACTCGAACTCGGATTTGGAGGTGGTGAGAGCACAGAGCTCTGTTGCAGATCGTCAACTCTTCTCTCTCTCTTCCTCGATCCTCTCTGCTTTCCTCTCCTTGCCACTAAAAAAATGAGATTTTTTTGGATTAATTGTTTGAAAAATGTAGGAAAAAGAAATAGATTTTCATTAGGAAAATTAATTTTTTTTGTTCGGTTGGTGAGAAAATGGAAGAAAAAGGAAGAGATTGACTTTTCTTGTATTTTTTTTTTAAAAAAAATTCGACGTAATGAACTGTGATTCCGGGGTAGTGAACTCCGAGGTCCGGCATAGTAAACTGCATTTCCGGCGTAGGAACTCGGAATTCCGGTATAGTGAACTCCGGGGTGTGACCTAATGAACTCAGGGGTTGGGGGTGTAGGTGGCGATGAAAGTTTTTAGGAAGAAAGGTTATTTTTGTTCAATTCATGCTAAAAGGACTTTTGATATGAAAAATCTTTTGGAAGGACTTTTGACATTAAAATCTTCTAAACAGGGACTTTTGGCAAATTCCCCCAATTTTTAATTTTTTTTTCCAAATTTAAAAGCTTCTAATTAAGTTAAATATATAACTTCGATGTTTTTGGCCTACACTAGGTTTACAATTCCTCGACCAAGCGGTCTCTAAAGTCTAAATAAGATAAATTCTTTTAAGATGGTTTTAGTATGTAACCATCGTATCAAAGTGAGTTCAATTGCATCACTTCCTTAAAACATGTGGGTCTTGAACCATCATGCCTAACTCCATAAAATCGCATCAAATTCACTGATAAGATTGCACCAATATTCTCTTTTCTTTTTTACTTTTTGGTAAACATCAATATTCTTTCTTTCATTGAGGTTCAAGACTGGAATATCATGCCCAATTTTATGGTTAGTTTTACTCCAGAAATGATCTAATCAGCACAGGGTGACTTTCGCAAAAGTCAGCATGATGCTCATAGGTTATTGTGAAATGCATATTTTGAAAAATTGACCATTGGATTAGATCCTATGGACATGTTTATGTCAGGCATGCCAAAAATCACAATGATCCAACGGTCGACTTTTCAGATATGTCACTAAGAAAAACTGTGATAGTTTTCAACGATCAGAATTTTGAAGTTCCAAATTTCCTTCCTTAAAAAGAGAAAAATTTGAATCTCAGCTCAGAATATTGGCATGACCTTTCTTATCCCATGACAAAAATTGTACTAAAATCATCGACTCTCCATGGGATTCGGGTTGTGCATTATGATCTTATTGATGTACTAAAATCATTAACCCTCGATGGGATTCAGGTCATGTTAATTATGGCTCAACAGGCCGGCACGAGGAAGCGCATGTAATTTTTTCCCTACTTTGATGGACCCATTAAAGGGATTTAAGATTTATTTGGAATAGCTTTGCCTGAAATTACTTTTGAAGTTCCAAATTTCAGTAAATTTAAAGAGATTGGTGACCAATCACTTCTAGAGAACTAGAGGAGTGTAGGATGGTTGGCCAAAGCCATAGCTTTTGTCGTCACAATCACTTTTAGTATGAAAATTTTGATATGTCAAGAATTAATTTGAATATAACTTCAAAAAAATAGTTCTCCAAAAGTGATTTTAGGCAAAATTAATGCAAACGACCACAGTTAATTGGCTTAGCGTATTGGCTACACTTGGAAAAGGAGCTGGGCCAAGCATATAAACTGGGCCGTTCCTATTGATGAACTCTTTGAATTTGCATATTCCTGATAAGGCATATATGACTCTATTCGTAGTTCAGCAATTTGCACAATCCTTGATTGAGAGGGATTTTGGGCCCATGCTTACTTGCAACAATTAGGTGACCAAACAGTTAGTGAGTGGGCTTCTTGATGGACCCATTTTGTCACCCCATTCAATTTTCTTTTTTCCTTTTTTAAAGTATTCAAACTTTCGATTCGACTAATTCTAGAACATACTTCTACGAATGACAAGAATTAAGCATATGATCTTCGCATAATTTCCTTAATTCACTCAATTTTTATGCTCCATTTGGCTATTGCCAAGGTTTTGTTTTTCGTCATCGTGAGACCGAAAGGTGCATAATTAAAAATAATTTGAAGTTAAAATTGATGCTGCAATCTTCTTAACTACCATTTTATATATAAAATTATCTTCATAAAACTTGACTTTACACTAAGCCTAGCTTACCACTACAAGCTACCTTTTCCCATTTGTTGGCTATATTTTATCTTATCTTCTTCTCATTTCCTTTCCTGCCTTCCTTGGCTTATCGAAAGTCGGCAGTATAAAAGTTAGAAAAAAATTAGAACAAGTAATCTATTACCTAATTCAACAGTTGAGAGTCGAGCTTCTCCATCGAGAGGATTAATGACGTAATCGAATAGTAAAGAAGAAAACCACCGTCTTCTTTAAGAGATAATAATTCTCACTCTTTTTTTTTTTTCGTTTACAATTGACAAGGATTACAATCTAATTCTATCCCATTCTCCTGTAATTTCTCGACCAATGTGCTAAAAGAATAGCATAAATAGTATTGAAAGGATGTGTAAAACAATTAATTAAGAAGGAATAACCAAACTGACAGTCACAGAAACCGACTTATTAAATAGCCATTGCGTGAATTCTTGCACAACTTCAAACTCAAAAACCCTAACATTGAGCCAAAACAAAAATTATTTGAAGCAGCAAGAAATTCTTGAAAATTTGACTTTAACCCTCCAAATAGACTTTTTTTGTGTAAAAATACAGAGGAACAACGGACCAGGGTTAACCACGTAGTAGAGCTCAGATCAAATTAGAGCAGCTTGCAAAAATTGGGGTAAAAAATTATCTCATTTGAAGGTAGAAATATCATTTTGCCTTCCTAAACACCTTTTTTCTACTCCGCTAGTCCTAAAACTCACCCTCTATTTATTCTACATGACTACATCAATTAATATGTATATTAAGGTGACACCATACATGGGTAGGGACGAAGTCAGGAATTCGAGTGAGGGAGGTGGGTCAACTTTAATTAATTGTTAATAGTTTATCATAATTTAAAAAATAGAAAATATATATATATTTTTTTTTTATCTCGTTAGTTTGAGGTAGAAAAAATTATAAAAAAATATAATTTCTTGATATTTGATAAATAATGTTTTAATTCAATACATTTATTATTGTCCTCGATAAGCTTCATTAGAGCATCTCTAATGCACTCATGCCATTAATTTGATGTGCTAATGCCAAAATTTGGCACTTTAAATGGCATCAATGTTAAATTTTGGCGCATATATGCTCCAATGCATTAATGTTACATTTTGAAATTTCTCATTTTTAAGAAAAAAAAATATTGCCAATTGAGATGCCAAATTTGACAATCCTATGTGCGATTGCCAAAATCTCAAACGACACATCATTGGAGCAACTTATTTGGGCGGCAATGGCAGCTCAAGTGGCATACCATTAGAAATACTCTTATCAAGACTATAAAATTCCCTTCTCTCAATAAGTAAAACCAAGTCTATGTAGCTATAAAGGATTTGCCTAATTTTAATGGTTGCGAATCAAACCTTAACTTCATTTACGCAAATTTTTTTTTTAAAAAGAGAGAGAGAGAAGTAGGAGAATAAAATAAATGGAGTCAAAAAAATTGAAGGGGGCGGATTCAAAATTTTTATAATTTATAGGGTGTAAAATAAATTTAAAAAAATTTGAGTGGGGGCAATTGCTACCCCTCACTTACACATGACTTCGTCCATGCACATGGGTAGGTCTAGATGTGACTCCTCTAGTGTTTTATTGTCCCACGGTTCCAAAAGGAGAGATAAAAGGGAATTGAATCTAGATTTCTTGAGGATAAAACATTACATATGAATATACATACGACGTGACTTTTGCTTGTTTAGTTGTTTATAATTTTATAAAAAATTCTAGTTCTGACAAAATTAAGAAAACATTTAAAAGTAGGAAAAATTTTAATAACTATATATCTTTGTTATTTTGCCAAAATGTTCACTAATTAAACAAAATCAACAGATTTATTGATGCACTACGTGATAAATCTTTTTAACAAATGAGTATCGATGCACTTTGAGATACTTTAAAAAAAAAAAAAACAAAGAGAGAGAAGTAGGAGAATAAAATAAATGGAGTCAAAAAAATTGAAGGGCCGGATTCAAAATTTTTATAATTTATAGGGTATAAAATAAATTTTAAAAAATTTGAGTGAGGGCAATTGCTACCCCTCACTTACACATGACTTCGTCCATGCACATGGGTAGGTCCAGATGTGACTCCTCTAGTGTTTTATTGCCCCACGTTCCGAAAGGAGAGATAAAAGAGAATTGAATCTAGATTTCTTGAGGATAAAACATTACATATGAATATACATACGATGTGACTTTTGCTTGTTTAGTTGTTTGTAATTTTATAAAAATTTTATGATTTCGAAAAAATTGAGAAAACATTTAAAAGTAGGAAAAATTTTAATAACTATATATCTTTGTTATTTTGCCAAAATGCTCACTAATAAAACAAAATTAACAGATTTATTGATGCACTACGTGATAATTCTTTTTAACAAATGAGTATCGATACACTTTCATATACTTAAATCCAAGATGTCTCAATTAAAGCCGAAGAATCGATGATACATGCTATTAGGTTACAAGGCCATCGACTAGATGATGCTTGTTAAATGTAATCTTCTATCGGTTCAATTGTTCAAGTGAGTTATCATATCGGTCACCATTGCCATTATATTCAACTATTCAAACTTATATAGTTATATATGTAAATGTCTTTTTTCCTTATTTTCATATTCATTCAATCTTTTTGTTTCTAAATAAATCATTTGGAAGATGGTTTCATGGGTAATGAAAATGAAATCCCGTCCAATGGCAAGCATCTTTGGTGGTCGATCGAACCTATTTTTTTTATTTTTTATTTTTTATATAATTTTTTTCAATAGTTGATTGGAGGGTGTATGCTACTACTTGATTCCAAAAAATATCTTCCATGATAGTAACATGAGACAATGCCAAGGGATATTTTTAATATATATATATAGATAGATACACAGACATGATAATATAAGGCCGGCCTTACGTAAAGTTGCATAAGGTCGGCTCCATATGGCTAATTTTAGATCATAGTTCATAAAACTGACCGCTGGATTAGATGCCCCACCTCTGTATGTCATGCCTGCAAAAAATCACAGTGATCTGACGGTTGGTTTTTGAAATATGTCATTATGAAAATATGTAACTTATTTGTTTTTCAAAATATCACCATTTTTTTAATGGTAGTTATTTCAAAAACCAACCGTCAGATCATTGTGTTTTTTGCAGGCATGACATACAGAGGTGGGACATCTAATCCAACGGTCAATTTTACTAATTGTGATCTAAAATTAGCCATATGGAGCCGACTTTACGCAACTTTGCGTAAGGCCGGCCTTATATTATCATGTCTATATATATATATATATATATATATATATATATATATATATATATATGATCGAGCTCAGATGTAATGAATAAAAAATTTTAAAACTTTAATTTAAATTAATTAATTGAACAAATGCTATACTTTTAAATTATTTAAAAGTGAAATCAGAATAATTAAAAAAACGATAATGAATGAAAGAGGAGAAGGTAGGAGAGGAAACGAAAGAAACATGTCAAATAGTAAAGATTTTCTTTTCCCCCAAACAGTAAACATTGCTATTGCTATATATCTAAGGGGCCTGCACTATTTTTTTGTTTTCTATTTTTTTTTGGGCAATGGGCCTGCACATTGGTGTTCTCACCCTAAAAGATAAGGTGCAATATCTACGTGGGGTCCCCTTTTATTGGTGGAGACTGGAGATGCAAGTAATTATTTTAAAAGAATTGATATTTAAATGGGTCATACAATAACTATGCTATTGATATGTTTTCGTTTTTAAATTCCAACACATAAAAATGATATCCAATTATGTATTTTAATCCATATCTAATATAAGGTGCACCTTACATAATTTTGGGTAAGGTGATATTTATAGGGATAAGTGCAAATAATATTTTGAAAAACTGACAGTTGGATTAGATAAACTGCTTATGAATTTCATGTTCACCAAAAATCACAATGATCCAACGGTCAGTTTCTAAAAAATGTCACGGTAAAAAATTGTGATTTTTTTGTCCTTTAAAATATCACCAGTTTTTCCAGTTGGTTTTTTTAGAAACTGGCCGTTGGATCACTGTGATTTTTTACGAACAAAAAATTCATTAGTAGTTTATCAAATCTAACGGTTCGATTTCAAAATATGATATGCGCACCTTATAATAGAAGACGTGTATAAGATAAATAATTTAAAAAAAAAAAAAAAAAAACCAATTGTACGGAGGAGCCAATGGGGTAAGATAAATTGCTCCCCTTCACACCCCTGCTTTGGCAATTTCTTGTTTGCTGTCATTTTACATTCATACGATGACAAGAAAGTGTCAGTTCAAGATAGATGTATGACTTTAACAATTCTGTGCACAATTTTGTATATATATATAACAATGGACTGTGGGTCATTTTAATATGGATAAGAACCTAATTAATCATATTAAAAGCCATTAATAATTTTTCTTTATAATTCTAGCTATATATTAATTCTGATGATGATGATTATGAATGTCTTTTCATATTTCTATCATTTTTATTATCATCATTATGAATAATATATATTTTTTATACCGATGTTTCGTTTATTTAATTACGATAATCATATTTTGTCAATTATAATGTTTCGAAAGTGTTTCCAGGATAAGATAGTTAGCGTGCATTGGAAGTCACGTTCGATTCCTAAGGGATATATATATATAGAGAGAGAGAGAGTCTCATTCATGTGAGAACTGTAAAAAATTAAATACCTATATAATGCTTAATAGTCTGTATTTAAGAAAGCAGTGATCCGATCACTGTAATTTTTGGCATGCCTGTCATACATAGGAAGAATATTAAATTTAACGGTCAGTTTTTCAAAATACCCATTTTACATTGATCAAAAGGCGAAGTCCTCATATAAAGAAGTCCTCACACGAACGAAACTATATATATATATATATATATATATATATATATATATATATACACCCACTAACCCTTTTTTCAGCCCGCCATACCCCATTCAGTCTCTCTCTCTCTCTCTCATCAAAACAAGATTGGGTCTCACTTGAACAAATGAACCCAATCTTCTGGAGCATCTAGAGATACAGTCCAAAAAACAACAGCTAATATTAATAAATTTTTGCCATCAAATTATTAACTTAAAGAAAACTCCAAAGCAAGGAAGAGATAGAAGTTCTAGTGCTCCTCCTTTTCTATGTATTTTTCTTCTCTTTTTTGTGTTTTTTTTTTACTGTTTATTATTTTCAATAGCTGTTGATTGATGTTGCACTTTAAATTTTTTATTATTTATTTCCTTTTTTTTTTTCAGAGTTTTTCCCTGATTATGTGCGTCGATTCAAGACTTCTCGATCATTTTCCCATAATTTATTTTTGGTACTGATTCATGCTGTGCTACCATGAAAATAAAATTAAGGCCCATATAATAATCCCATTTAGTTGATCATTATTATACTGAAAATTGATTGGATAAATTTAGTCATTTTAGCACTATATAATTTGATTTTAATCAAATTTGATCAAATTTTGGAACAGCGAAAATCACTGAAAAAAAATATTTTATCAAATCGATCAGAAATTAAGAACTGTGTCATTCATAAAATATAATATATTTTTTTATTAATTAGAAATATAAATTTATTAATCGAATGACTACTAATGTCCGATTTCGCAAATATAACTCTCACAATAAATTATGAAAAATCTATATAATAAATCGTGTCCATTGAACTATGTGACAAAATAAATATCAACGAAAGCCATCTTTATTGAAAGAAAAGAGGAAAAGAAAACATAATTGAAATAAAAAAAATGGGAAATGCCTTGAAACTTCCACAAAGTCATAGTTACATAGGAATCCAAAGATTACTTTAAAACCAATCTGAATTTATTCCGAGTTAAATGTAGTCACGCCCATCCCATCACTTGGACCCATCATCTTTGTTGTCTAGCCAGGAATCTTGAGATTTCCTCACCTAGTCACTTATAGGTTATAACATGATATGTCATGTCTCTATTATATTCCAATAATTCTCATTCTCTCTCTCTCTCTCTCACTCTCCACATATATATATATATTCCAACAATAGTCTCTCTCTCTCATTGTATCTCCTTCTTATCTCAATATCATCTCCAACCATTTACTCTTAATCTTATTTGGATTGAATAAAAAGCTTGATTTCATATAAAGCTTTTCAATTATTTACTCAAATTTTTACTAAAATACAGCCAAACAAATCCCTTGATTGTTCTATCTGCCTTTATCTGTACTCCCAAACATATCCCTTGCCCTAATTATGTCCTATTTGCATACAACATAATTTTTCTTCTGTATGGGGGAGAGAGAGAAAGGGAGTGAGTGAGAGAGAGCTCTGCACATCGTAGTAGGGGGGAGAGATCGAATATTTTTTTTACAAGGGAAAAAAACTAAGTGGTGTGCCAAATCGAAGAAATTTAAGTCTTTTAATCTTGTCAAATTTTCATTTTTGTTTTTTTTTTGTTTTTTGTTTTTTTTGGGGTTAAAAAGAAAAGGGTAGGAGAGGACAATCGGTCGTGTCACTCCCTCAAATCAGTTGAGCAGTATTGTGATTTATATGAGCCCCAATGAAAATTAGTGAAATTGCACCATTACGAGACAAGAAACATCATGCCAAATTGCCAATGCCCCTAAAACTGCTGGAGCCCTCCTACGATTTTATCACTATGACATATCCTCTTTGATGTCAATTTAAGAATTATTTGTATTTGTATACAAGCTGTTGCCAGTATTTTCTGAAAACACTTTAGTGCCAAGGAAGCAGCCAAAATAGACAGCTTTAGCATTTATTGGCCTGCAGCTTCCACTATCTATCTTCTTAAAAATCTTCACCAAATGGACAGAGAGGCAGCCATTAAAATGCTCTTTTGCAATATAGCCCGTCCTTCTTTTGGAAAACAGAAGACCTAGTCCCATATTAATAATTCACATACCTAATTTGTCATTATCTACCCACTTGTCTCCACGTTTCACATGCCTAAAATTTAGAAAAAATTATCCAAAAGATGCTGAGTTTAGTTCAAAACATTATACAGAGGGATCTAATTTTAAACCATAAGGTTTATAAGGATTCTAAATTCGTTTGTCTATTTATTATGTTAAAATGATTCTCGGATTTAGTGGTATAAAACACTTATATTAGGGACTTATGGGTATGTAACCCAATTTAGTTTTTTTTAGAATGACACAATTAATTAATACAAAATTTAGTTGTTTAGGTCTTGTTTGGATCAGTTTTGTCTAAAATTACTTTGGAGTTCAATAAGTCCCTTAATTTAAAGAGATGAAATATTAATTATTCTCTTATTGCAGTCTGTGGCCTGATGAGATGGTTGGCAAAAGTTTGGCAAAAGTTGGATTCCCTTCTTTTGCCATAATAATTTTTTAGCATGATAGCATGCAAAGATAAAAGAAATATGTGACAGAGATTTTCAAAAATGATTTTAGGTGAAACTAATCCAAACGGGATATTAAATAATGCAGTAATTTAAAATGGAATGAATAATCAACAATATTATCTACTTATTTAATAGATCTTTTTGTTTGAAACCGATGTGACAGACTCAATCTATTTGTCATGTTTTATATTGAACCCTTGATAAAAATCATGTGTGGCATTTAATCAATTAGGGTTGTCAATATTGAACCCACCATAATCTCTAGAAAGTTGGATCTTATGAATATAATATCTTTGGTGTGCATGGTTTGTGATTACTAATTAACCCTTAGTTTAATTTGTGTTTGAATCTCAAAGATATTGATGATAAGATCAATCATTAAAGTATAATATAAAATTCCTTTAGCTTGTGCGAAGTTTATCTGCTCTTAAAGGCCATCATATAGAATGTAAAGTGAAAAAATTTCCCACCAACTATACATAAAATGACATATGGCTATAGGAGCCTCAATTAGTTAGGAGGCGTTTGGTTGCCTGTAAAGAGCTGTGTAATGTAATCTCAGATTACATTACATAGCTTAAATCATGTTTGGCACGTCATGGTACGGATGTAATCTACTTTACGGGTGTAATCTACCATAAAGAAAGGCTATAAAATGGATTGCGGTCTTCAACCAATGTATTTCGGGTAATGTAATGTAATCTATTTTACAGTCAATTAAATTACATGGCTATCCAAACGCATTTCTGGGTAATGTAATGTTATTCCGGGTAATGTAATGTAATCTATTTTACAGTCAATTAAATTATATGGCTATCCAAATGCATTTCTGGGTAATGTAATGTAATCTGACTTCACATTTCCTACTCATCCAAACAAGTGATATGGAATTTAAATTACCAATGTAATCAAATTACACTGTAATCTACTTTGCAATCAATTAAATTATATTACATTACATTACAGGCAACTAAACGCCCCCTTAGTATCTAATCCAAAAATTCTAAGCTAATCTCAATCATCTTCTCTAGTCATCTCTAAATGGTTCTAACTTGACTGTTAGAGGGTCCTTGGTCGACACTGCCGAAGCGGTTGCTCTGACTCTATTTTCAAGTCACCGACTAATCGAGGGAGATCCCTCGATTAGAACATTCATTTAAAATTTTTTATTAAGTAATGTTATGTTGCGAGAAAAAGATTATCATTATTTCAATATAAACTCTCAAATTTATGAGAAATAAAGAAGAAACTCTAAGAAAATGATAATATTAGAGATGAATATTAATCATCACTCCACAACAAAATATGGGGTGCAATCTTGAATATTATAAAATGTCGGATGAGGGTAATCTCGAATATAATTTACTTAAAAAATTCAATGTGGTAATATTTTCCATTTTAAAATGAGATCGAAAAGGTGTAAACTTTTCATTGTTAAAGAATTCTAAAGAAGATCGAAGAAGGCTAGCTGGCATTGTAGAATCCAAAGTAGTGACAAAAACTGGAATTGATTTTTTTTTTTTCCAATCGATATATATCAATAGGGTTAGTGATCAATTGTTACTAGAGTTAGTGGTTAGTTGTTAGTGGGGAGGGGAGTAACAAGTGAGCCAATTTTCATTTGTGAGAAATGTAATCTAGAAGTCAACTCATCCCATTATGGGAGAAACATAAACCATTAAGCCAAAACTAAATTGGATAAGATTCAAAGCGAAATATATATATATATATACAGACATGATAATATAAGGCCGGCCTTACGCAAAGTTGCGTAAGGTCGGCTCCATATGGCTAATTTTAGATCAAAGTTCCTAAAATTGACCGTTGGATTAGATGTCTCACCTCTGTATGTCATGCTTGCAAAAAATCACAGTGATTTGACTGTTGGTTTTTGAAATAATTGCCGTTAAAAAAATGGTGATATTTTAAAGAACAATTATGTTACATATTTTCATAATGAGTTATTTCAAAAACCAACCGTCGGATCACCGTGATTTTTTGCAGGCATGACATACAGAGGGGAGCATCTAATCCAACGGTCAGTTTTACGAACAGTCTTCTAAAATTGGAGATATGGAGTTGACCTTACGCAACTTTGCGTAAGGCCGGCCTTATATTATCATGTCTGTATATATATATATATATATTAGACTTATGGTTGGATCATATCATGAATGTAGGCTTTTTTAAGTGATGAGATGATTCAATGCCCATAAATACTTAGCTGACTCAGATTTAAATCAGTATTAGCTCACTAGATCATGAGAAGTGTTCTAATCGGGAATACCCGACTTTAACTAAAGTCAGCAAAGAACACAAGCCCTTGGATTCTCATTCACTTAATGGATGATTCATTTCAAGATTGTAATCCAAGAGCTTGTGTTCTTTGCTGACTTTAAATAGAGTTAGGTACCCCTTACTATAACATTTTTCCTAAATCATTGCTCCATATATATATATATATATATTGAGAGAGAGAGAGAGAGCGCGCGCTCAAACAAACTGTATCTATCAGCCACAACACTTGAAGACAGCCTTGGAATCTTTTAATTGGTAGAGGGGAGCTGATGTTGAAGTGGGGTTGTGTTTTTTCCATTTCCGATTGGTGTCATGAAGTCGCCGCCGCGAGGCAGGAGTACGGTCTTTTGTCAAATAGCAAACAAGTAACAAGGGCCAACAATTATTTTGATTTGTCTCCTTTTTATTTTCTGACATGCATTTTTTTTTTTTTCTCTTTTAGAAAACCCAAAAGCATTTTTAAAGATCTATAGAAACAACAATACTTGGAAAATGACAATGCTTACTGTATATATATTTTTTGTAAATATTAAATGCTTGGAAAAATAAAGTCTATTATTCATGTGTAGATACAAAATCATTCATTTCTTTTACAAATATGTTATTTTTAGACTAATTACTAGTATAATGCAATCATTAATGTGGTAATGCTGCGGTTCTTACTAGGGGTGTAAATGGTTCAGTTTGGCCGATCCGAGAGCATAAAATGAGTCACTCAAATTTTAATGTCTCATCAAAATTCTAACCCAAATTAAGCCATTATAAAAGACAAACCAATCCAACCCAAACCATGTGGGTTTGAGCAGTTTAAACGGTTTCCTAATCTAAAAGAATAAAAATGGACTAATTTTCGGGATTTTAACTTGGCAAAAATATCAAATATGTTTTTCTAGGTTATGTTTGCTAACTTATACCTGCTAAAAGTCATTCATAAAATAAAGAAAAAACACTAAAACTGTCTAAAAATAATGAAAAGTTATTTCTTATTCAATAATCCTTAATAAAATAAGCAAAACTATATAACAATAATGCAAAGTCACTCATATAAAATAAATAAATATATACAGAGACCAAACCGAATCTAAAATAATACTTAATTAAACATCTTAAAATGGTAATAAACTATTATAAGACAATCAATTTCACACGTTTTTAAGACATTGTAAAACTACTAATATATGTATACTATTAATATTTGTAAACTTTAGGTATTTATATTATTTAATAAATGAAACACTACTAATATTAAAAAAAAAATTATAAATCTTTTTAAAACGGTTTGGTCCAGTTTAAATGGTTTGGGTTTTTAGTGAAACCAAACCAACCCAAAATTTAAAACAGTTGATTTTCTCAAACAAAACCAAACCGTCCCATAGTTATTATAAAGCCGAACCAAACTGCTTTTTCATGCAATTTGGTTCGGTTTCATGGTTTGGCCGGTATTTTTTTCATCCCTAATTCTCTCTCCAGTCTCGTTGGTTGAGATTTTTTTTTTCCTTTTAAATATATAAAATTAATACATATAATGGGACTACCATTGAAACTAGCTAGTCTAGTTGAAACTCATTTAATATGTCTTAAAATTAGGTGGGTCTCATTTGAGATGTATAATTGATTTCAACCATTCATGAACACAATGGTTTTCATTGCCCTAACATAGCTTCTTCTTAGATGCCTCCTTCCATGTGAGGAGCGCATCAACCCTCGTCAAACTACTATTTTTTTTTTTTTTTTGAAGAAATCTTCCTTCTTAGATCTAGTCTGATATGCATCAAAACACAATTTTTGCTTTTAATTTTTTTAGTGAAACCCCCAATTCTTCTTCTTCTTTGCAGGGCCGGTCCTGAGGGTAGACACAATAGATAGTTGCCTAGAGCATCATATTTTTGATCAATTTTAGGGCATCAATTTGGGGTTATAATATAATATACTATATATGTTTATAGAAGAATAAATAAATAATATTCTAAATATACTATATAGAAGAATGAAGACAAAACTACATTGTCCTACTAGTAAAAGAAGATTTGAAAGTATAACACGTCAAAAATTTAAAAATAATTTTAAGTTATTTTTAAAGTAAAAAATAAGTACTTATAATTAATTTAATTTTTAAATATATTTACAAATTTTCAAATAAATTAGAAAATTCCTAAAGAGAGTGGTAGTGACACCAAGTGTCCGAGTCCTACCATCACCATGTCCCCCAGGAGTCCTTCAAATCAACGGCTGAGCACAAAGCACTAAAAGGACATCTGGACATTTGAGTTGGATTGAAAACAAAACTGTAAGAACCCTAAATATCCAAAACGGTGCGTCAGCGTTATCGTTATCGTTATCGTGGGTATGTGGGACCCAATTAACCGACCATAACCTGGGAGGGCGGTGGTGCAAGTGCGTGCATTGACCGGATTCGGGATCTCCACTTACCAACTAACCATAGTTAAGCTAACAACTGGTCACTAACGGCCGTCTAAACAGGCTTCGAGAGAAGGTGGTGGGGTCTACATTTTTCTTATTTTTATGAATTATATGATGATTCTTTTTAACGAATTAGTTAAGGTTTGAGCTTGCAGGTCTCCGTATACTGACAGCTGTCAGCTCATTTCGCTTCCATGTGTAGCTGAGCAGTGCCAAGACGACCCATAGTCAACCCGTACTGAAAAAAGAGGCAATTTTCTCTCATTTTTCATGAGAAATGTTATCCTCACCTACTCCACTTCCCACTCACAAAAATCATGCCAAAATTATATTTTTACCCTTAAATAAAAAAAAGTCTCAATTTTAATATATTTTAGCATTTTGTACTTCCCTAAGATTAGTTGCAGAACATAGTTTGAAAAAATCAACCGTTGGATAAAATATTCATATTATGAATGTCATGTTTGTCAAAATTCACTGTGATCCAACGGTCAATTTTTGTTTTTTTGAAAAAACTAGCTGCAAAAAATTATCTTCATTTTGTTTTTTGAAATCATTTTTTTCAAAACCGACCGTTGGATCACAATGATTTTTGGTAGGAATGACATTTATAAGATAAGTATTTTATTTAACGGTTGATTTTTTAAACTATGTTCTACAACTAATCTACAGAAATGCAGAATACCAAAATATATTAAAATTGAGCATTTTTTGACTTAAAGGACAAAAAATTGATATTTTTTTGGCTTAAGGACATAAATGAAATTTTGGAATGATTTATGTGAGGGTGGAGTGTAGTGCAGGAAGTGAAATATGGAGTGCAACTAACATTTGCCTTTTTCATTATGAAAATTACAGTGTACTCTGTGTACTTTGGTGAAAACACTTTTTATCCATACTTCTAATTGCGACTTGTTAATTTCTATATTTTTAAAATGTGATAAATTGTATATTCCTGTCGTTTAGTTATTTGTTTACTTAATTAAAAAAAATTACTGTTAGATATATTATTTTTTATCATTTTTCTCAATATATTTCGAATTTTATGAATTATTTTTTTCATATAATAAATAAAATATATTGAGAAAAATCGTAAAACTTCACCGATATGCTTATAGGCACATTAAGAATGTAAAATAAATACTGCATAAAAAAATAACAAGTCTAACATTATTTTTTAATCAAATAAGTAAATTGCTAACTGATAGGAGGGCGTGAAGTGCCATAAATGGCTAACTGATAGGTGCAAAGTATTTTTAATCAACAGTATAAGGGGTCAAACTGTAATTTTATTTTTTTTAACTGACTAGTCAAATTTCCACCAACTCCAATCATGGTAAGATAAAATGTATGGTCAAAACATTTAAATAGTATTTTTTTATTTTTTGTCTTTTCAACCCAAGTATGTTATAAATATTTTTGCTAATCATCTTTATTTTAATATTTTTCGCAGCTTATTTGAATAAAAAATATGCTATCACGGTGATTCAATGTTAGAATTTGAAAATAAAGTTATGAAAAATTGTGACAATTTTTCTCATTGATGTTTCTGATAGAACTGTCTATTCGATCACTCTGATTTTTAGCAAAAATGACATCCATAAGTACATTATCTAATCCTACGACTAATTTTTAAAAATATATATCCCATGATCATCTACGGACTTCATGCTTACATAAGCTTATATAATAGCATATGCCTGCTGGATCATTTCTCTCCCACTCTGTGTGTATATATATATGTGTGTGTGCGCGCGTGTGTGTCACATTATTCTTACTGCTTGCTTTACCATTATTTTTACCGTCCGTTCTCAAAACACTAGTGTGGGTCCAATATTTTGAGAAACCGGCCGTTGGCTTAGATTATTTACTTATTTATGTCGTGTATGCAAAAAATCACAATGATCCAATGATCGGTTTATGAAAAATATTACTGTAAAAAATTATTATACATATATATTTTAAGAAATAATGCATTTTTCTATATTGAGATGTTTTAAAATCTAACTATTGGATCAATGTGATTTTTGGTATGTATGACTTAAATAAGTAGGGTATTTAATCCAATGGTTGGTTTTTTAAAAAATCAGACCCACACTAGTGTTTTGAAAATGAGCTGTAAAAATAGTGGTGAAGTAAGCGGTAAGGGAACCTGTCCCTATATGTGTGTGTGTGCGTGTGTGTATCAAGTGCACTTGATGCAACTTGCATCAGGTGACCTCGAGCCACTTGCAAAATATATTTTAGAAAACTAATCGTTGGATTATATACACTTCTTATGTATGTCATGTCTGTCAAAAATCACAGTGATCTAATAATTGTTTTTTGAAAAATGTAATTTTGAAAATTTGTGACTTTTTTATTCTTTAAAATGTCACTACTTTTTAACAATCAATTTTTTAAGAAACCAACTTGTTAAATCTTTATGATTTTTGGCAGGCATGTCATACATAAAAGAAATATCTAAGCCAATGACCAATTTCCAAATTTTTATTTTGCAAGTGGTTTAAATTAATATCACTTGATGCAAGTTGCATCAGGTGCACCTGATGTTAGCAACTTTGTACATATATTTGCCTATTAAAAGAACCCATACACCCCCACAAACTCCACTACACAACTTGAGGTGTATAATATTGGATTTAAAATCGAAAACCTTCCACATTCAAAATAGGAGAAGCACACTTATTGAAGCTCAACTGCAAACCTATGTTTATATCTCAAACAAATACTGATATTTAGTCCTAATCTTATAAGTACTGTGGGATTTTGAAAAATCGACTATTAAATTAAATAATTTTCTTATACATATTATGTATGCCAAAAAATCACAATGATTAAAAGGTTAATTTTCAAAACACAGAATGTTAAACAAATGTGATAGCTTCCAATTACTTACTGTAATTTTTGACTAATATAACATGCATAATTTATAATCTAACGATCAATATTTTAAAATATCTATCTTATGGTTCTCACTAGGGTAGACTAACAATATGATAATATGAAACTCCTGACATGATATATTTATATTTATATTTATATAGAAGTGTTCCAGCCAGTTATATTTTACTTTAACTAAAATCAGGTAATAAATCTAAACCATTGAATTTCTTTTCACTAAATACATGTTTCATTATAAAAAAAAATTCAAAGACTTAATTTTTTTAACTGATTTTAATTTATATTTACCTAGTTATACTTAGGTGGAGCTAAATATTTTGCGGGTGAAAAACAGATTTCATTTCCATAACGGTACTTTCCAAAAAATAAAATAGAATATGGCGTGGCTATTATAGCAAAATTACGTTACACCTCTTTAATTGGCACTTTTCCCCAACATTTTCGGATTCAATTAAGCACTGAAAATTAGTCAATTACCTAATTTACCAAAAAACAATGACACGGAATGGCCGCGCGGTAACGGGGTCACGGCATAGCCGGTAAAGAAGCGGTCGTGGTGTAGCACACAGAAGGCTCCGCCGCCCACCGGAGTCCGTGTGTGTGCTGGCACATGTGGGTTCCACGGACCCCATCAATTCTCACACCTCCTGCCATTATAAGTAGCAGAACCAGGTTCACCTTCCCTTGCTGTTTAAGCAAAATCTCTTTCACTCGCTTTCCTCTTTTCCCTTTCTCCAGACACTTTTTTTTCTTCTTGTTTCTGTTCTCTTTGTCCCTCGCTTTCTCGACTCCTCACCTCATATTTTCCGACGGAAAATTTACAGACCTTGTTTTAACGTATTCGATCTCCGGAAACAGTTTCTGTTTGTTTCTTGAGAAACTTTCCTGCTTGCTGTTTTTACCGCTACTCTTTCACCTTCATTGCCTGTTGTTTGATCTCTCGCCTGAAAGATTCTTGATTAACTACGATCTACGCTGTTTTTGATTCTTCAGGTAAATCTTTTGAGACCTCTCTCTCTCTCTCCATTATATATATGACTTGATCGGCTTGTTTACGAATTGAGATCTTCTTTCCTCCTTTTTTTTTTTTTTGTTTCTCGTTTGTATCATCTGTTTCCCCTGCTATAATTGAAGCTGTTAACTAATCCTTTTGCTGATTGCCATTTCATCCTGTTTTTGTTGCTTTTTTGGTCTCTACTGTGTGTGTGTGATATAATGCAGTCGTGTTTGTTCAATTTTTGTTCTTTCGGGTTAAATCTTCTACTCATATGAAACACTGTGTTAATTCGAGTTGTTTTACGAGTCTCCTTTGTGTTTATTTTCTATTTTTTTTCCAAAGGTATTTTTTTTCCCATAAATCGGCAAATTGTTTTTTTTTTTCACTGATCAAACTCAGGTTTATAATTGTAGGATAATGACACAGTTTCTGAACGACGATCTTGAGTACATGGTTGATGATTACTACGATATGGCTGATTTCGAAGAAGATCCCTTTGCTGAGACTAAACCACAGAAGAATGGTGACGATTCAGACTTTGAGGATGACTTCGACATGGTATATTTTTTCTATGAATTTTTATTTTTATTTTTGGAGTTTAGATCGATTAGTACTTTGGAACATAAAAGGTGTGAATTTACAATAATAATTGTTTATTAATTGGGTTTGCTTCTCAGAGTAAGTCAAAGACTGATACTTCTGCTCTGGAAGCAAGAAATGGAAAAGATATACAGGGTATTCCTTGGGAGAGGCTTAATTTTAGTAGAGATAAATACCGCGAGATAAGATTGAAACAGTACAAAAATTACGAGAACCTCTCGCGCTCTCGTCAAGGTCTTGACAAGGTGAGTTTTTTAGTTTTTAATGCTTAAGTGCAACATCTCTTGTTTTTGTTGGTGATGAATTTTTGAATATAATATATTGGTTTTGTCCCAAAGGACTGAATCTTCTTTTTGGTCTGATCACTTCCAATATTATTATAATATTTTGAGGATCTAATAATTGTTAGGATTACTATGTTTTTTACCTTGCACTTTTTTTAATAAATCTATTATGATTTCCTGAGGCCTTTCAATCTTTGCTCTTAGGGTGTGTAACTTTTTTGGTCATGCTACAACATAAATGTGGTCGCATCCCAGTTGTTTTGAGCGTGTTTCGTTGCATTCTCAAAACAGTTTTAAAAGACTTAAAAACATTTTTTTTTTTTTTTGGGGGGGGGGGGCATGCTCTTTTAATTTGTTTTGTACTTCTTGAACAGAAAACGGAGGACATAAATTTGAGTACATCACTTTGATGTTCCCTTCCCCTTCCTGTTTTACATGAAAGTTTTTCAGAAAACAGCTGTAGAAAACATGTTGCCAAATATATATTTTTTTTCCCTGCGGCTTTTTTTTCAGGGTCTTATGTTTGCCCTTATCTTCCTATGCCCCATTTTCATGAAACCTTTTTAGAAGCAAGCATCTTGAGCTTATGAAAAATTGAATGTTTCTACCAAAAGGAAGGAAAAAAAAATAGTGGTGTAATTTACAGCCTAATTAGTACACAGATTGATACTTGTGCTGTGCTGTTCTTCTGTATTTTTGGTCATTTGCAGCACTTTTCCAACTTGAGTTGTTGATCCTTTGTTGTTGAAACTGATGTTCTCTTATTATTGGCTTCCCACCCTTTATATTTTTCATCCTCAAACTAACTTGCGAATTGTAATATATTACCTGCAGTGATATGTTCCAAGAGACATATTTCTCTTTTGAGTTTTGTTGCTAAACATATTCTCTTGACAGGAGTGCAAGCAAGTAGAGAAGGGCAGCACCTTCTATGACTTTCAGTTTAATACGAGGCTTGTTAAATCAACAATTGTGCATTTCCAGGTAGAGATTTTATCCATTACTCTCGCTACTGCTTTAAAGTTGCTTCTTCACTTTAAAGGAATTCTAGTTCCATATGAAGGCCTGGGAGCAACATTATTTTGTGTGTATTTGTTAATTTTTTTCCTGATATTTTGGAAAAGATTTTAAGGGTCAGTGTCTGTCCTCTCTTAGTTTATATACTAGCCAACTCCAGCGGTTCAATTTTTGTAGATTTTGTTTTTGATTTGAGTTTCATTTTGTATTTTGTTTTTGATTTGGCCTCCATATTCATTCTATAATGTTCTTTCTAATTTTTAAGTTTTTGTTGTGTATTTAAGCAATCCACCTGTATTTCATCTCACACTTCAACAACTTTGCGTCTAATATAGTTTCACTTTTGAAATTTAGATTTTTACTTTGCCTCTAATATAGTTTCATTCTTGGAATATAGATAATTATTAAGAAGTTGAGTCGGTGTTAAAGATGAACTTTTTTTTTTTTAATAGTTGATTTAGACTTGGGCTATGCATATATCATTAGTCTTGTAGTTTTGCAGGTTTTATGAATATGTTATTATGCTTAATGGCTCTATATATATATGATTGTAGCTCTGTGCCCCAACCATTCATTGGAAGGTATGGAGATTGTAGTTGCTTTATCTTCGGCTTCAGTAGATCTTTTTTTTTCCCCATTTGTGATGATATAAAAAGCTTACCAACCGCTAACATAAGTTTGAGAAGTGTTCCAGCTCAAATATGGTCCAGTGAGGCCATTGTAACAAAAGTTCTTCAGGCCTAAAAGCTGGTGATTCAATTTTTTCAGTTTCATGTGAAGATGTTTATTTGCAATTTAACTTGATTGTTTGTTAACCATTCCGGGATTGAGTAATAGATGAACGTATGTTAATTTGCTCAGCTTAATGGCATCAAGCTGGGTTATGTATTCACCATATCCTTTTTTTTCAGATTGATGAAGGTTGCATACTTTTTACTTATACTTGCTAGTATTGCACCAAATCTTAGAAATAAAAAAGGATCAATAAACCACAATCTCATTGAATACGTGGAGATATCTTCCCTATATATGTGATGCTTTTATGCAATGTTATGAATATCGATTCGTTATGCCCAGAATATGACTTGGCTTTCCTGATATGTGCTACAGGATCCTTTTTTTTTTTTGTACCTTCCAAAAATGCTATGGAAGTAGATTAAAGGTTTTTACTGGATTTCTCTTAACCTGCAGGAAAATATGATACACATTTCAGACACAAATAGCATCAATTATGTATGTTTAGTAATTACTTTAGACACGGCCGGTCATTGGGCCATTGGCATTTTAAAAGCACTGGTGATGTAGCATCCTTGCACTCTTGCAGTGCTTTGCTTTAATGTTAGCTAATTAAACAATACGTTACCAGTGTTTTGTAACCTAATAGATTTACTAAAATCTTTCAATATCAGGAATTTAGAATTACTAGATTATTAAGGTTTATGACGTAATTGGTTGGTACTAAATCCTCTGTATACCATCCTACTTATTGTCTGAATGTTGAATTCTGGAGGCCCTTTTGTATGTATTAATGAAAAGTGTGTTTTACCCTCAAAGCTAGTCTTGCTGTTATAATGAAATATTACAGTAGTTCCCACAGTGATGGATTTGTGGCTTTCTGTGGTTCCAAAGTTGTGCTCGTTCTTGCTGATGATCCATTGATTGATTTTTCTGTGCAAATATTTCTTTACCGGGATTTTGAAGGTCCTTTTGCTGTTTCAATCTCTTTTGGTGATGGTGCAAACTTTATTTTATCTCTGCATTGTGAAATCTGATAGTAATTATTTTGTTTCTGTCGACTGTATAATATGCCTTTAACCCCTCTTTGGCATTTAGGACTGCCATTTTTTTCTTATTTCAGCTGTAAAGCAGGGTGGGAGTTATATCTGAGCAGCTGGCGCGATAAGGATACGTTGTTCATATGGTATGATAGGTTTGAGCATTTAAGAGGCATCTGTAGAAATTTCTGTAATAAGTAGACTTCTTGTGTCCTGGGCATGAGGGGGCTAATCTAACATTATCTTTGCGCTTTGTATGTTGATGTGTTACCTGAATAGCTGATTCGTTCAGAGCTTACTACTGCAGTAACTTAATTCTCTTCCAAATTTAATGTGTGATCCATTTGACTCTAATATATCATATTTGAATTGTGATCTAGCATTTTTTATAATAATTTGTTAAATCCAAGGGTACTGCTATTTGTTAATTTAATTTTTTAATTTATTCTGCTTAGAGTTATATGAGATTTATGATCAACTTGGTGCTACATATAGGTCTAAACCATTTGTGATTGTAGTGATGTATATTGAGTTTTGCTGGGATTACTGTACAACACATTATTTCATAATTGTTAATGAACTGTGGAACACGATTAGAATCATTAGGTTATGCATTGTTGGCGGTCCTAGTGTATCTGATATTCATTTCCCACTCTTTGACTTTAGAAAATGAGGATAGACAATTTTTTTTAATAGGGATGTATATAGGTAACTGGCTGCTGGGGACATTCTATCTGGGTTCACATGTTACTACACAACTTTAACTTGTAATTAAAATGAAATAAGTTTCTTGTTCATAGTCACTTCATACATAAACATTGGTTTGTTGGTATTTCTAATTTGTCAGTGTTACTGTCTTAGTAGGTTTTAATTTTTTTAATTTTTTTCTGTTGTCTCATCTCAAATTGTTTATTCAATCCTATTCCTATTAGCTTAAAGTGATATACATAAAGTCATACATGCCTTGGATTTTTTACTAGTTTACCAGTTTTAGTTTGTATGTTGCTGAACGCGGTCAATATGGTTCATACATTAGTGCTCGAGTCGGTTCGCATTTTTAAGTTTTCATTTTCCTTTGTAGTTTCCTGTTTCTTTTGTCTAGTGAGAAACACAATTCATGCGTGGTGATCTATTTGGTTACGGAGGGATTTTTATTTGTGTTACTACATTAATTGACTGAGTATTTCTCAACTTTGAAAATTTGTGATACTTCATGGTTGTCTGTCACCTAAAAGTTTCATCTTTCAGCTTTTCTTGTTTCGTAAGATTATTTTCTTATTTTACATCTCAAATGTGTATACAATTCCACATTTTATACTATTGTTAGCTGTAGTCAATCATGACCTTCTTTCAATTTGTTAGAGTTTTCCACGATCTTGTTTGGTTTTAGCTTATGTGCTCTGGATAGGCTTTTCATCACAATGTAGGATGACTTGCATCTTGTTGTACTGGTGACAACAAATAGAGAGGATGGCATTGTATCTTGTTGTACTGTAATGAGGTTGCTGTGCCAGACATCAGTTAAATAGTTGATCTGGTGGTTTTTCTATTGATTTGTTTTATATTTTTTTTGGATGGAGTGACCTTGTTGTCATTGTTACCACCTACATCTATTATTGAACCCAACTTTGTGTAGGCTTCTCCATCTTACAGTTGCTTACTTAACCTCATGTTATCAAGAAGTGCAAGTCATATACTGACAGTTGTGGAAGTAGTTTGAGTATTTCTGATCATATACTCGATCTCCTTTTTAGTTGATAGCATCCCTCTCTTCTAAATCTCCTGTTTTGTGGTTTATGTTTCATTTTATTGTGTCGGGGAACTGCTTTTTGGTTCCTTATTCCTTCACTGGTCTGTTTTCCTTGCCGTGTTGTACTAAGCATACATTTCTCTCATGACAGAAACCAAAATTTTCTAGTTCTAGCTGCTATGCACATATTACATATGATATGGAAACCTATTACTTTATTCTTTGGTATCAGATCTGTTAATATGATGTTTACACGGTCAAATAAATTAACAGAATCTATGACACCGGGGTTGTCTATGAATTCTGAAGGACATCCTCTAATTCTGGATTTGCAACAAGAAAAAAAATATTGTGCTTGGGTGAAATCTAGTTCTATCATCATCCAATGACAAAAAAAAAAAATAAAATAAAATAAAAAATTACTGGTTGTACCTGACTTGCTTTCTCGTATTGTGGATATGACGTATTGCATACATTGCCATTGCAATGTTAGTTCCCTTGGTGCATCCAGGGTTTTACTTGGCATGGGTGGGTCGCAAAGTGGCCTTGCCTTGGTGGGGTTTCCTCGTATAAAGTAAAAATAAAATTAGATCCCTCTTCCAACAGTATGTTATACCCATTTTCAAATCTTGTTTAGTTCCCAACCAAACCGATGGAACCTTGCTAGTGATGCATGTATCATTTGGGTTTCCAATGATTATGTTGAGTTCGTGCGCAGCTCTGATACCAAATTGTAGAGTCTGGCACAGCGGATGCTCGAACAAAACTGTATTTTATTAATAAACAATGCTCACAACTACAAAAATATGTTTGTACTCACACACACTATTGCAATATAATCATATATACACAAGTAACTCAACCCCACTCACACCTTAATTATGTGCTCACACTAGCACACAACACTATCTCACACTTTGCACACACTCTCACGTGGACACACTCACACTTGTTGACTTGAGAGGCCTTTCCTCACATGTACACAACAAATGGGCTTTGCCCTTATATATATAGTTGCTGCCACCGACTTGCTTAAGTCGGTTCTTCACCAACCAAAATCTCTACACTACTCCATGGAAGTCGGCAACACGGTTTCTAAAGAGAGAAGTTTCTAGATAGGAATAAGTAGAGAAAGAGAACCATGAAGGTTCTGGAGAGAGAATGACCAAGAGAATTCGGGAAACAATGAGGCGGTGAGAGGAGAAGATGGAAGAAAGATCCAGAGAGAGAGAGAGAGAGAGAGAGAGGCGGTGATGCATATTTCAACAGATTAGGTTGAGTTTGTAATAAATTGAATGCCCACCAAATGAACCATAAAGATTTTCCCAAGATCGGTGTATGAATGGAGTAATAATACTCTCATTTCCTATGATTTTCCAATGGCCAGTGTTTTGATTTATTCGCTGTGTCCTTCCATAATTTTAACCTACTTTCTTTCTGATGTTAATGTGCATTCTTATAGATTTGAATATTGATATTGATGTGCCTATCAACTGGTGGTGCTTCCTTTTGCAGCTGAGGAATTTGTTATGGGCGACATCAAAGCATGATGTATATCTTATGCAGAACTACTCAGTAATGCACTGGTCATCTTTGCTCCAGAGGGGCAAAGAAGTGCTCAATGTGGCTAAACCAATTGTTCCCTCCCTGGTAAGTAGATTATTGGCAGATCATGGATGAGCAAGACCATTCCAGGTGAAATTTACTTGTGTTCTAAATCTGAATTTACTCTGGATGCTTCTGCAGAAATATCCTGGATCATTGGCTCAATCACTTTCAAGGGTGCAGATAAGCACCATGGCTGTTAAAGAGAACTTAATGGTTGCAGGAGGCTTTCAGGGGGAGCTTGTTTGCAAGGTCTGGAAGTGGATAGGCATTAAATTTTTCAATGCTTGTAAACTGTCATATGCCTCGTTTTCTGACTCGTACGTTATATTGTCCAGAATTTGAATCATTCTGGAGTTGCATTCTGCACAAAAATAACCACCGATGAGAATGCCATCACCAATGCGGTGGATGTATACCGTAACCCGAAGTAAGAATCCCCCTAGAACACCAACCCCCCCACCCCTGAACCAAAAAACAAAATAAAAATAAAAATTGCAAGTAGTATTATAGTTTCTTTTTCATACTTCTCTGAGCCATATAACATGACTGAACTTTTTCTTTACAGTGGCTCGATGAGGGTGATGACGGCAAACAATGATGCTCTAATTAGGGTTTTTGATGCTGAGAAGTTTGCTTGCCTTAATCGTTTCTCTTTTGATTGGTCTGTAAATGTGAGTATCCTGCTGTGGGGATCATTGTTTCAGAAATGAGTCTCGACTAGTTGACATATTTCTCACATGCTTTCTGCTTTTGTTTCTTGTTTTCTTTGCAGAACACCTCTGCTAGTCCAGATGGGAAGTTACTCGCCGTCCTTGGGGACAGTACAGAGTGCCTAATTGCAGATGCCCAGTCCGGTAAAGTAAGTGAGAGACACCTTTGCCTAGCACTTATTATTATGCTTTTGCTAGAAATATATTTGAAATCTCACTTGCAAACTCTATGCAGGTTGTTGGGACCCTCAAAGGGCACTTGGACTACTCTTTTGCTTCTGCTTGGCACCCAGATGGACGAATTTTGGCAACTGGGAACCAAGACACTACATGCAGATTGTGGGACATAAGGAATCTATCCGAGTCCGTGGCTGTACTGAAGGGAAGAATTGGGGCAATAAGAGCCTTGAGGTTCACCTCAGATGGCCGGTTTATGGCAATGGCTGAGCCAGCGGACTTTGTTCATATCTTCGATACACAGTCTGGGTATGTCAAGGGGCAGGAGATTGATCTATTTGGTGAGATTGCTGGAATATCATTTAGCCCAGATACAGAAGCTCTCTTTGTTGGTGTTGCTGATCGAACTTATGGTAGCTTATTAGAGTTCACCAGGAGGCATAATAACCAATATCTCGACTCGATCCTCTAATGGAGTGTGCCCTATATGGATGTGTATATTTAGCCACGAGGAGCTGTTTCCATGGAGGAAAATTTTTCACAGCCAGGAATTGAAGAAGATAAATTTTGGTTTTTTACTTATCTCGCTTTTGCCGTTGCTGTTTACATCTGAAAAACTTGTGGTTTATTCATTTATTAACTCATTTCAGCAGCGTTTGCCTTATTTTTTTGTTTTAGGGTTTTTTTTTGGGGGAGTTTCAGTCCACATAAGGAAAGAGGAAAATATATTGTAGGGCAAATATATTGAGAATGGAATGTGTGAATATTTGGTTGTGCATAAGATGTCTGTTGTCAACAGTTGCTCTCCCTTCTCTTTTTTAACTTAATGATTTCTATGAGATATCCTAGAGAGATGAATAATAATCTTTCTACTATGAAATTAGTGAATATGGTCCAAAATTTAGATTACTTGCAGTGAAAATATTTGACCCTAAAGTATCGGAATGACAATAAGAAAAATGATTGCTCGTCTTTCTCACTCTTGAGATTTATGGGCTCATAGATGTGGGTTTCATTTCACCATGGGATGATTATTTATATGGGTTTTTTTCACTCGAATTGAGATTAATGAAGGCCGTGGGTGGATTTTTCTATTCTGGACCATGGGATGATGCTTGTGTGGTTCTCACTTCAAGTGTAGGCTGTGATTTGAATGTGAATCCTTAAATTTTTGGGTGATCTATCACTGAAAGTGCTTGTGGATAAGTCAGATTTAATGAGCTAGCCTTTTATGAAACTGATCTCAAGTAAGTTGAGAGTAGTTTATTAATGAGTTTATTGAGCCAATTAGAACTCAATAGGGATGTCACTGGGTGGGGCGGGTTTTTGTTTTTTAATCCCGTCCCGTTAATAAAAATCATTTTCCAAATCCGTCCCAATTCCAACTTAAACAAGAATTATTTTCTTAATTATTCCAACTTAAAACGGGACGGTTTTCCCATCGGGTTTAAGAAAATAATTAAAATATTTTTTAAACTTCAATTTTATTTTATTTTGGAATGAACTCTAACCATAATCTCAAAAAATTTTGATTTCTATCTTGAATTATAGGTATTTGTAGTTAAAATATATAGTTATACACACTAACTTGGTGAAAAGAATAGAAAAAAATAGAAATGATAAAAATCTTAAAACACTAAATATTGTGAATAAATGGAAAATATTTTAGTATAATTATATATATATAGATATTCGGGGCGGGGCGGGTTGAAGAAGCCATATCCCATTCCCGTCTCAAACCTTATAGGGTTTTTAATTTTTTTCCTAAATCCTATAGGGTTTTCAAATCTATTTCCCAATACCCTTTCCAATAGGGGCGTGACGGGTTGAGTTATCCTTTTAACCCATCCAATTGACATCCCTAGAACTCAAACTTGGCTCGACATATTAACAAGTTCAAAAATAAGACTTATCTTAACTCGTTGATCCTACTAGTAATAAATGAGTGAGTCCAAACGAGCCTTTTGTTAAGTCCATTTCAAGTAAACCCCGTGTAGCTTTGATTTTAAGTGTATATACAAACTTGTAAAAGGGTTGGCTCTAGACCTTTGAATCTGTCAAGTTTTAACAAAGAAAAATTGTTTTTGTTCTCGGGTCAAGTTTTAACATCAAATGTGGGTCATGATTCTCTTGAATTAATTTTTCTTCTTCCTTTTTGTTTTTCATTTTGGATGTCTAAAACACAAGTGTTCTTTTCATCTAGATATCTTTTTTTAATGCCGTGCAAAAGCTGCATTAAGATCTTTGACCCAAATGGAATGTGTAGTATCTTTCTTACCTTGAAACTATGCCCTGAAAATGACCCACAATTGCCTTGTCTGCAATGGCATGCTGCCTCTCTCTCTCTCTCTCTCTCTCTCTCTCTCTCTCTCTCTCTCTCTCTGTATACAAGTCCCCACTATGCCCTACAAAATTTAATGAACTTCTTGTATGTTCAAAAGAGATGTGAGTTTGTTGAAAATGATTTTCAAAGAAAAAGAAAAAGGGGGTTAGGTTTGAATATTTGGAAATAGTCTCAAAGAAACTTTCTTAGGGTAGTTGGGGGTGTTGGTAGAAACACAAATATATCAAACTTTCAGAAACTCTGATTAATTAATGTATTTTCATGTAAACTATGAAGGTGGGAAACTTCATTATTGTTAATTAAATCAAGATTAGGAGCGAAAAGTTCAATCCACGTGTAAGAAAATGGAGCCTGGCTTGTTGTCGGCACATTCAAATTTGTTGACTGATTAAAGCCCTTTTATTTATTTATTTTATTTTTTAAATTAATTTAAATGCCGCTACCATTTGCAAAGAAATGTCCTTCTCGGTCTTAATAATACCTTATCTGTATTATAGACCGGAACGATAGAGTTGGTATGTTTTATGCATCTAGAAGAGAAGAAAAGAGAGAAGAAAATAAAGAAGTGGTTAGTTGTATTCTTTATTAATTTATTTAAGTAGAGAAAGGAAGGAAAAAAGAAGGAAATCCCGAATTTGATTAATTCCCATATAGAAGTGGGGTTGTTGAAAATTCCGAATATGGAGTAATTTCAGTACTCACAGGAAAAGTGTGGAACCCACAAGAAAAATATATGGAATTTCAAAAGTGCTCAAGAAAGAACAACCTCTATTTCTTTAGGTGTCTCTCCAAATCACCCTCAATTTTGGGGTAATTTTTTTTTTTTTTGGGCGGGGAGCAAAAATATTTTCTATAGCAAATCATTCTTCTTTTCTCTCCTATTTGGATGAACCAAACAATGGACATGAGTTGAAGTTTTCTCTTCTCTTCTCTTTTCTTCCCTTATTTTCTCGTCAACCAAACGGAGTGGTTAAATTGTGCTATATTAGTCTTGCAAAGATATGGCCAATGGTTTTTCATTGCACATAACTATTCCAGACAAATGACTTTCATCATCCTGCCATCTGAATTTGGGCCTGTTCAGCCCAACGATCTTGTTACTTAGGATGGACCTAGGCTTGGTTTTGAAGCCCGAAAATGGGCATGCCTAAACATGATCGGGCCCCATATTGAGGCAATACATGACTGAGAATTAGGTTGCAAACTTAATATTTTGTTTGAGTAGTGTCATTCCTCCCAATTCACAATTTTTTTTTTCCTAACTAATGTGGTATTGCTATGTTAGCAAATCATTTGACAAGACAATTGACATGAAACCGCTACTAGGGATGTCAACGGGACAGGTTTGAGACGGGTCACCCCTTTTCCAACTCCGTCCTATTTAAGAAAATCTCATCCCATTCCCGTCCCAAACCCGTGACGGGACAGGATTGGGAATCCCATTCTCGTCCCAATTAAAAGATCCCATCTCATTACCGTCCCGTCCCATTTACTATTTCCTTTCTACTTTTCTCAATTTTCTCAACATTTAAACAAATTACAAAATACATCGATGAATATTAACGATAATTGTTACTTCTAAGAGTAAAATAAATTAAACCCCTTAAGGGGCATGATTAAAATTTCATTTTATTAAGGAGAAACTTAATTGTAAAATACCTATAAAATAAATACAATAAAAATATATAAACATATATAATCGGGGCGGGGTGGGTTTTTAAGCCATCATCCCAAACCCTATAGGGTTTTCAAAAAAAATCTCAAACCCATCCCTAACCCTATTAGGATGATCCCAAACTCGTCCCAATAGGGGCGGGTACCCGGATGAACCCGCAAAATTGACATCTCTAATTGCTACTTTAACAAATCATTTGACAAGATAGCTGACATGAACCCACTATGTCATCAAATATATATATATATATATATATATATAGAGAGAGAGAGAGAGAGAGAGGAGAGAGAGAGAGATGTTCTTATGGGGATATCTTATTTTAACTAAAATCAGATAAGACCCTTAAGTCATTGGATTGAAATCTTGAGATGAATCATGCATTAAGTGAATGAGAATCTAAAGACTTGTGTTCTTAGCTGATTTTAATTAAAATGAGGTATAACTGATAAGATTAGAACTATATATATATATATATACCTCATTTTAATTAAAATCAGCTAAGAACACAAGTATTTAAGATTGAATGGTAACATGGCATGACCACTTGAGTTGGGAAGAAAATGTTGAGAAGAGTAGTATTTTTTTTCTCTGTTTTCATTCATACGAGTATTTAGTGTTGAATCCTACACTAATTTATTAGTAACCCAAGTCCCTACACTACTAAATGATTCTAGCTCACTTAAGTTTTTATTAATCTAACTCATTAATATAAGTGAAAAGAAAACTCCTTAGTTTCTTATCAATTCTTTGTTGGCTGTCCCTCAAAGCAGACATAGCCTTAGCTCCTCAATTGGGCATTTAGAAAGGCAAAAAAAAAAAAAAAAAAAAGAAAGTAAAAAGAAAAAAGGAAAGGGCAAAAAACTTTATCATAACTTTTTATTGCTCACTTTCATCGAAGATTGCAACTAATCATCAGTATTTGAAACCATTTCCTCTTAAAGGAGATACGTGCTACTAAGATCAACATACTGTCATATATTTCTATTTTTGTTTATCTGGTCTTGTTCAACTAAAATCAATATGGCATCTCTTCCACTCTAAGGCCCTGTTCGGATTCGTTTTGCTCAAATCATTTTTAGAGAACTATTTCTTCACATATCTCTTTAGAGTTACATTCAAATTATTTTTTCATATGTTAAAAATTTCATACTAGAAGTGATTGTATTAGAAGCTAAAGGTCTAACTTGGGCCAAAATTAATTTTGAGACCCACAATATAATATTATGATTTTGAGAGTTTAAAATGGCTCAAAATCAATTTTAAACTCCAAAAATAATATTAGATAAAATTAATCCAAATGGGCCTCAAGCAGGGGCGGAACCAAGTGTTGATGAAGGGCGGCCATGGCCCCCCCAACTTTTAGATTTGCTTTGCATCACATATATACTGCACAAAGAAAACATGAGAAAATATGAGGCAAGCTGCTAATTGGCCCCCCAGCTTTTTGTCTTTAAGGTTTGGCCCCCCATGATCAAAACCTGGTTCCGCCCCTGACCTCAAGGTTAAGAAACCACAAGCAACACAAGCAACAAGTGTATTCTAAACTCTACCAGAGGTGAAAGAAACACAAGTCAATGATTTGATTTAACGACAGAAATAATTCCCCAACAAATACCCCATATGTCCCCAAAAATCCCATCCCGTGAGGGGAAAAATACATATCAATCTTTGGTCATCATGTGAAAAGTCATGAAAAAGCTAAATTTGAGATCGGCCCACCAAATCAATTGATATATCTTGGCTATAATGACACGAAACTGCTCTGAAAATGACACGTGAGAAATTTATTGGCAATTTCTCTAGAAAAACATCATCAATGAGCTGCTTTCCTACCTTCCAAACACAAGAAATGAAATTGGGTAAAAATTTCACATGAAATTCCCACAACAAATCTTCTAAAGCTTTTAACATTTTGTTGAATTTGGTAAATGATTTAGTCACACTTTAATGCCAGAATTTAAAAGTTCCTAATTATTAAGGTGCTCGCTTTTCATAATTACATATATGAAAATTACGTACATAGAGGACTGATTACACTCTCTTCCTCCCCCACGCCGACTCATCAAATCATTTTAAGAAAAAGACAATCGGAGCTCTTCCAATAAATGGATATTGATATTCTTTCACGTATTCGAATGCAATAAATCTCCTAAAAACGAAAATACATGTCATTAAGCCAACAGGGCATTGGTTGCTTCTCATCGAGCTTAATTAACAAGTATTCTTTTTAAGGGAAGAAATTATTTCGATGTTCTTGTTCATGTTTTATTAGGAGAGAAGAATGGGTTTAAATAAGTTAGTGGTAAATATTCAAACTGTTTGTTGATCATTCCACCAAATTGCTGCAGTGGTTTCTTGAAAAATTGGTGTATAGCTACTTGCTTGTCATAGAGGTTAGAAAGGGGTCCATCTCTCAATGGGTGCAAGAGAAGTTTTTCCAAAAGTACTTTTCAAGAGTTAGAAAGGTTTTCTTCCATCTTTTATTTCTATTTTCTTCTTTTCTAAGATCCCCAAGTATCATTCACATTGGATAGCAATTTTCCTTCAAAAGAAAAGGATATCTGGGAGCCCCCACTCCATTTGTTTTTCTTTCTTTTAGTTACAATTTAAAAGTTTTGCTGTATTTGCTTCAAACTGATAATGACATAAATAAATAATGATTTGCATTAATAGAAAAAATGCACCAACTTTAGCAGATAGAGTTGGGTTGGATTAGGGTTAACCCACAAATAATTAAATCCTTTAAGTTGAGTATTGTTGTATAATTACTCACATTCCATATTCTCACTATAAATACTTGCATGGCTTAAATTATTTTTTGTTTTTATTTTTTTTATTTTTTGGTGTTAAAGGATTAAATTTAAATCCTAAACCTACTCCAATTAAATGGCTATATGGTCTGGCATGTATTTTCACTTTCAAAAAGTGTTTTCGGATTCACATCAATAGAAGTATATTGATACTCATTTATTAGTATAATGGGAGTTTAGAGTAAGAGGAGGTTTCTATATTTTGTCATTCAAAGGAAAAATATTCCCTACCTACTCCCTCTTCCTTCATTGCTGGAATTAAGGCTTTAGGGTTTGCAATTACTATGTTGACGAATTCGCTCTAGACCACATCATTCAAACAAATGAGTTAACATAATTTCATATACTTAATTGGACTTCTCTATTCTGGAGTAAGTTTTTGGATGGTTGGATACTCTAATATGGTATAAGAGCCAAATTATTCACCTGATTGGGCTCATAAAAAGCCTACATGTGAGACCTCTCATTCTTAAATTTAAGTTTTTGGATTGGATGCTTCAGAATGCTATTAGAGCAAAAATCTCCGTGCGTTTAGACCCAAATGAAGTCTACATTTGAGACCTCCTCATTCTTGAACTCAAGTTTTTGGATTTGATGCTTCGTTATGAATTTACAGCTAAATTTTATATACGACTATGTCTAAACGAAATGTACACATAAGAGAGTGCTAAAAATTCAACTTTATTGTATACATCACCATGACATAGGACTAAACATAACTTCCTATTTTTACTTAGACTTTACCATCACCTTTAATTGAACGAGTCATGATTCTCACTTTATATGACATGTCCCCATATTAGATTCCCAAACAAACTCAAATACAGAAAAAGCCAGTAGCAGAACTAGGAGTATAATCTGGGGGGGGGGGCCAACCCTTGAAAAAACTTTTACCCACCCAAAAAAAAAAATATTTTGTATATATATATAATTATAAAAAAAGTAAAAAGTTGGTGGCATGCCCCCCTAAAATATGGCTGGTTCCGCCACTCGAAAAAGCCAAGAAGAGGATATAGGCTTCATTCGAACAATTATTTTTTTTCAATTTTCCAAATAGCACCTTAATCGGTGGATTTATAGCCAATAGAGATACTAATTAATATAAGGTGCACCCAATGTAAAGTTGTATTAGGTGGCCTCCGTTGGGGTACTTGCAGAATCTATTTTAAAAAATTGACCGTTAAATTAGATTCCCTTCTTATGAATGTTATGCCTACAAAAAGTCACGATGATTGGACGATTAGTTTTTGAAAAATGTAAAACTATGACTTTTTGTTTTTCAAAACATTACATTTTTTCACAGTTAATTTTTCAAAAACCTACCATTTGATCAACGTGATATGTTTTTTTTTTCTTTTTTCAGACATAACATTCATAAGATGATAATTTAATCCAACAATCGATTTTTCAAACTACATTTTACAACCACTCTAATAAAAATCACCTAATGCAATTTTGCATCAAGTGCACATTATATTATCATCTCTTTGTAATAATTATCAAATGCCAACTTCATCCCACATTTTGAGGACCAAAAATCTCCATATTTACATCATAATCAATCAACAAGTGGCAAAAATTTAGCCGTTCCATGATTGGAAAAAAACTACGGCCGCCTACAAATAAGCGAGAAACCGCGTCAAAAGAAATTCATGCTGTGGTGGGCCCCACCATCCCTATCTCCGACACACTTAGCTTCCTTCTCACGCTAGTGTCTCTGACTCCATCTGCACCGTCAATTTCTCTCAATCTCATTTCAAAAAAAAAATAAACGAAGAGAAAATTACAAAAAACCAATTTCTCATGAGATCCCATTTCCAAAAAGGGTCGGGTTTACAACATTGTCAAATAAAACCCATCAACCCAACTTTTAAAAAACGTTCAATTTGATTGGGAAAATATTATAGTGTATTTTTTTTTTCCTATACAAGTATTCTGAGTTAGGAGCCCGAATCCTAGATATTAGTAATTTATGGTAGTCGAATCCAATACCAAAGGATTTGGTACGTCCTTAGTCTAACTTGCTCAACCACTAAACTATCCACCCTTGAATTATTTTAATGTATTTCGTTATATACATTTATAAGTTTTCTTTTTTCTTTTGGCCTTTTTTTGACAAAATTAATAAATAATATGACGTGACTTGAAAATAAAATTTCGTATAAAGCAAGTTTAAGTTATGATTACTTTTGCTTTGTAGTGAGTTTACTTAAAGAAGAAATAAATCGATTGGAACATACATTGCATTTTTTTTTTTTATGATATGATTTATGTTGAAAAGACTCGATAGTGATTTGGAAAGTTTAGTCGCCAAGCAAGCATGGTGACATGTAATTATAAAAGATGTTTGCGTGCAATTTTTGAATGTGTTTGATTATATTTTAAACACGTTTTTTGGGTATGATAAATGTTGTAGTAATCTCCTCTTAATTTGCGATATATGATAAACGTTACATATAAAGTAACATTCATGGATTGCGATTAGAATTGACTTGAAAAGATACCTACCAATCGAAAAATTATTTAGTGAAAGGCTTCGATTTGTCTAAATAGGTGTAAATTTTTATTTTCTAAATTAATAATATGTTGAAATATTGGTTAATAGTGAATTTTGGAGTACTAATCCATCGTATTGCAGATCTTTATTTTACATTCTTCACTGCATTATTATTTTTTATTTTCTTTTTGTATAAGAAAGTTTAGAATGTGTTTGGTTGTCTTATATAAATTAAATTGTTTATTGTGTTTTGCATATTATTTTGTGCATAAATTAACATTTTAAAATTGAAATATATATATATATATATAAGCAATGGTTTTACTTAGGAGTGAGTAAGTTATGATTTTTTTTTTTCCAAAATCCTTAAATTAGAATTCATCAGGAAGTAAAATGAGAGCCGCCAAATAGCTTCCCACATACTTATTGAATCAGTTCCGAGTTAGTCATCATATGCTTATGTATCTCATATAAACGAGCACGAAGTCCATAAATAGTTGTGTGATATATATTTTGAAAGATTGATTGTTGGATTAGATACTATACTTATGGATGTCATACATATCAAAAATCATTGTAATTCAATGTCAGAATTTCAAAAAATAACAATAAAAAATTTATGATTGCTGAAAATTGTCGAAGTTTTTTTCAATGATATTTTTGAGAAACTGATTGTTGGATTAATGTGAATTTTGACAGACATGACATGTATAAGTACAATATCTAATTCAACTGTCCGTTTTTCAAAATTTGCATCCCATAAGCATATGATGACTAGATGGTTTTTGCTTATTGAATATCTAATTTTATGTTAATTTAGATGCCATCCCCATAATAATAAATAAATAATAATAAAAAAAAAAAAAGGATAAATCAAACATGTTAACTTACTTAAAGCTGAAACTACAGCGTTTTGATGTTTGGGTTCCCGCCAGACAAAGTCCCGAGATTCATTATGGATTCCGTTTAGTTTATAGTCAAACTTTACTTAACCAACGGATCTGGGTTATTCCACACGCTAATACTGCGCTCACTCGACTTCAGTAGAGCGAAAAACATACTTGCTTGGAAAAAGTGGCACGTGGACAACGGAGACTCAACGATATTTCAAATACGCGTAATGCGCGTAGGTCTAACATCGAGAAGCGCCTCCGTAAAATGCAAGGCGGTTTTTCTCTCTCTTCTCTCTCGTTTCTTCCACTGAGAAAGTGGCGCCGCAATTGAAGAGCGTTTGTCCTACTCGCACTATCCCACGTGACGTGTTTTATGGCTTTCTGTTCTCCTCCTTTTCCCCGCCAGAAACTCCGCCGTAACCCATATTTAGTTTGACCAATTAACTCTGGTTAAGTTTAGAATTGTTGTCGACTTCTCTCTCTTGTCGCTTGTTAGGAGGAAAAAAAAAAATAAAAATAAAATAAAAATAAAATGCAACCATTTTGGATGACCTAATAATGACGTCATAAATAATTCTTTGGAATAACGACTAGTAGTCTAGATAATATTAAGTGCTTTAATAAGTTTTATTAATTCACTCTCAAATTTTTTTTTTTCAAATGATATATATTAATGGAGCTGGTATCTGGTGGTTAGTTATTAATGGAGAAGGAAAACTCTCAACTTGGCGTTCATTTTATTTGGATGATTAAGATCGATTGTCACTTTAATTTATTATTATTATTTTTTTGTTTTTGTTTTAATATGCATTACATATGACAATATTTAAAATTTGTTTATTAATTTTTGGAAAAATTATCCATAGAATCCTAAAAACTAATTTTATTTTCACAAAGTCCAATTGATAAGATTCTTTACCCATAAACCCTTTTATATTTAAATTAAAATCAAATATTAATAATACAATGACATTTTTGTCCTTTCCTTAATTATAGCTTAGAATAAAATTTGATTTTCCATATTTGAGTTCTAACTGAAATGGATAAATATAGGATAAATTTGAAATAAATTCAAATTCAAACTTATCTCATATTTCTTTCAAACGTATCTCATATTTTATCAATTTTAGTTACAAACAAAATATGAAAAATCAAATAACATAAGGTAAATAAAGATTTTTAACAAGCAATATAACATATTTAATCACATGGATGCATTTATCCGTGCCAAAAAAAATCTCTATCAAGAAAATGAGGACCACACCTAAAAAATAAAAACTTTAACACAATAGAGCATATTAAAACCACATGGATGTATTTATCCGTGCTAAAAAATAAATTCCTGTCAAGATAAAAATGATCAAACCTAAAAAATCATAACTTTATCATAATAGAGCATATTCAAATTTCATGGATCCATATATCTATGCTAAAAAATGAATCCCCATTAAGAATATGAGGGAGCTAATCTAAAAACCCAACACTTTATCACAATATAACATATTCCAATCATATGGATGCATTTATCCATGCGAAAATATGAATCCCCATCAAGAAAAAGAGGGACCAAACCTAAAATATAAAACTTTATCACAATATAACATATTCAATCACATGGATGTATTTAACCATGCTAAAAAAAATGAACCCCCATCAAGAAAATACCTAAAAAAATCAAAAATTTCTCACAATATAGCATATTCAATCGCATGGATGCATTTATCCGTGCTAAAAAATGAATCTCCATCAAGAAAATGGAATCAAATCTAAAAAATCAAAATTTTATAACAAATGGAGCACACAAAAAATCTACTGGCCCATTTTTTCTTGCACAAAATTGTTAGAAATTCTAGAAATTCATAGAGTTAAAATTTTTCATTTATTATAATAATGGAATAGATTTGTAGAGATACATTTATCTTTGCAAACTTAACCTTAAAAACCATAAAACCAAATATAAAATGCTTAGTAATATTATATAAAAAGAAACTGGACAGATGTATATCTGATTTTTGAATCTATGCATATGAATGGGTTATAGCTTCCACCTTCAAAATTGAAGGATTGTTGGATTGATGCTTAAAAGAAGCCTAGAATCTAGAATCTTATAGCTTCCACCATTCGGTTTTTACCTTTCACACCCACTATTATCAGTTTCTTTATGCTCGACGGTGGATGGACTGAGAAATCTGGCACCTGAAGGTTTGAAAACATGGTCAATTTCTTCCCAAAATGTAAATTGTTTGACGCATTTCAACGGGTTGCGATAATGTCATGATTTCTGGCGCGCAAAAACTGCCCTCAATCCAGCAATAGCTTTGTTATGAAACGTAAACCCACCTTCTAACATTTCTAAGAGATTAGTTAATATGGGCAAATTAGTCTTTTTCTATATTTTATTTTATTTATCAAAATCTGTATTTTTTTGAGGGGTCTACGGGTATAACCACATTCTACCAAGGGGCTTATAGTATATAACCCTTAATTTTTTTAATATTTTTTTAAGAACAATATTCCAACGTCCAATGAATTTAAACTCTTCATTTATTACTGAGAAAAAAATTGCTAAAAAGAGAACAAAGAAATCATCCATCGCATCATTTGCAACACACTTCTCTAATAACTTTTTAAAAACATTTAACATTTATTTTATTTTTTCTATTTATTAATATGTAGATGTATAAGTCTACAAAGTACAAAGATTTGGGACTTGAGATAGGATTGAAGGTAAAGCTAGGTAAATTGCATAAAACTATTTGAAATTATAAGTTAGCTAATGACATATTGGACTATTGGCATGTACCATTATTTTCATGAAAAAAAAATATATCGGGTTCAAGCACACTAAAGTGTATCAATATCCATTTGTTAATAATATTAAGAACAATAATGCTATATATCTCAAAAGTTTGTCCGAAAAAAAAAAAAAAACATCACAAATAAATCCTAAGCCTTCATTTATTATCAATAAAGAGTTTGTTAAAAAAAAAATGAATAATGAGATCATGGGCCACATCATTTGGGATTCACTTTTGGGATAATTTTTTTAGGACATAAAGCATTTTCCTGGTAAGAGCACTTAGTATAGGAAGAGATTTGTACTTTTTAGTAAAAAAGTCAAAAGTTATTTCATAAATTTCTTATTTAAATTTAAAACTAAAAAATAAACCTTTTAAATCATAAGCCCTTTACAAAATCTCTTGAATTTAAAAATTGTACAACTAAAAACCCCTTAAATCATGAAAATGAACAAATAATCCCATTTTATTGTGAATTTGTAACGTTTTACTCTCCGTTTACAAAGTAGGATTATATAATTTTAAGTTTAGCGTTTTATATCACGAGGTTCAAGAGTACTCTTTTAAACATAATAAACGGATAAATAAATTTGAAAATCACAGGACCCTCAAGAATGATATAAAATTAGACTTCACATATAAAATTCTAAAATCAAAGGCTTTTGAACAATTTTTTTTATTGTTATATATTTTTATTAACATAATTGTGTAGATAAGGTGGTGCACCAAGTAAAGTAATCCAAATAGAGAGTTGTGATCAAATGAGGAGGATAGGACTAAATTTAACTAATGATTCAAATTCATTACACAAGAACCGTTTCAACAAAAATCCAAATTTCATCAAATACTTCCACATTTGCTGAGTTTTTGTGTGTGTATATATATATATATATATATATATATATATATATATATATATACAGACATGATAATATAAGGCCAGTCTTACACAAAGTTGCGTAAGGTCGGCTCCATATAGCTAATTTTAGATCACAGTTCGTAAAACTGACCGTTGGATTAGATGCTCCTCCTCTGTATGTCATGTCTGCAAAATATCACAGTGATCTGAAAATATCACAGTCTTCAAAATATCACCATTTTTTTAACGCCAGTTATTTCAAAAACCAACCGTCAGATCACTGTGATTTTTTACAGGCATGACATACAAAGGAGGGACATCTAATCCAACGGTCAGTTTTACGAACTGTGATATAAAATTAGCCATATGGAGCCGACCTTACGCAATTTTGCGTAAGGCCGGCCTTATATTATCATGTCTATATATATATATATATATATATATATATATATATTACGATTTAGGTACATGATATTTGGCGTCTCTTGCAACAATTGCAGCCATTCGTGATCGATACACGCTAGTGTGTGCATATCATGATTTGATCATGAATGGCTGTGATAGGTGTGGATGTTTGGAACATCCTGCACCTTAATCAAATTATATAAGTGATATGATTTTATCAGCATATACTTTTAGTTAAAGTAAGCATGGGCCTGATGTAATTATGGGATGCATATTTTGAAAAATATGATAGTTCGATGAAATATTATTCTTATTTATGTCATCCTATATGCCAAAAATCAAATATGATCCAATGATCAGTTTCTAAAAGCTCTCAGTGTGAAAAACTCAAACAATTTTCAATAGTCAGAGTTTTACAAAGTTTGTATTTTGAGATATAAGCATCAGATAACTGTGATTTATGGATGATATTCATAAGAAGAGTATATAATTTAACGGTCCATTTTTCAAAATACATCTTTCACAATTAATTATACACACACACGCACATAATTTTTATTATCAGGTGCACTTGACCGTGAAGATGCATAAGATGATCTTCATGTAAAGATGCATAAGATGGTTTTTATATGATGAATTGCAAAATAAATTTTGAAGATCTGCCGTTGAATTAAATACCTTTTATGTATATCATAATCGATAAAAATTATAGTGCCCCGATGGTCGATTTTTGAAAATTCCAACTGAAAAAATAGTGATATTTTAAAGAACAAAAGAAACATAACTTTTTTTTTTAAAAAAAAAATAATAATTAATAAATCACTTTAATTTTTAACATGGGTAAAACTATCTAATTCAATATTTAAATTTTAAGAACTACCTGAACTTATATATATATATACCTATGAAAGGATGATGTGGAATATATTGTTTTATAAATAATATTTCAAATTGGTCAAAAGCCCAAATGGAAGTCGTTGGACGCCATCAATTAATCACATCCACTCACTCAACTGTCCTCACTTGTGCATCTTCTTGATTAAGTTCATGTAATTTATATATATATATATATATAGTTTTTTTCTTATGCGGACGTCGGCACCAGTCCACATATACGGACGTTTTTCCGAACTGTAGATTTTATCGATCATTCTTTGTAAATAAGAGTATTCAAAAGCAACGATTCAGATGTACGTCTAGATATACAGTAAATACGGACATCCACATAAGAAAATTCCCATATAATAATTTTATTTTATTCTATTAATATTATATTTTTTGACGAAGCAGCGCGGAAGGTCGCCATTTTTTTTTTAATTAAAAAAAAAAGAAAAAGAAAAAAGGAAAAGACGAAAACCGTATTAACCTCCCTCAAACAAACAGATAGTGTGAACGCATGCAGTCAACAAACTTAGGAAACGAATGAAGACAAGACACGTATATTTTTACCGACAGATGCCCTTTCTCTACCGGACAGGTGTCGTTAACTGAGCACAGAAACTAACACGCGTCACCCAAGTAGTGGTTGGAGTGCATTGATTGGAGCGAGAGTCTTACGTCATGAATATAACCTGGTTGAAAATTATTAAAAATAAAATAAATGAGGGTTTAGAGAGAGAAAATCGTGAGAACCAATGGAATTAAGAGAGAGAATCAGGGTTCTGGACTGTTATATAATGGGAAGGTAGCTGGTGAGGTAAGATCAGAGTGAGACGAACATACAGAAAAATAGAAAGAAAAAAAAGAAAAGAGTGTTTTGAGAAATCAGATCAAAGTGTTTTACTGTTTTGTTTTCTTTGATTTCAACTCTCCCCCACCCCTCTCTGTAACATCCCGCTTCTCTGAATCCCTTTCTGTTAATCATCTGTCTTTCAAATTCTGATTTTTGGGTTTGTTTTTGGAAAGAATAGGAAGAAATGAACAAAAAGCAAACTATTTAATTAGAAGGGTTTTTATCGAAAGCCAGGTGTTTTCAGAATCGAGATCCAGTTTTCTCAATTTATTTTTCTTATTTTTAAGAAGGGTTTTAGTTATTTTTTGTTTTTGTTTTGGTTTTTCATTGAATCAACTCAGAGGGTTTGTTTTTGGTCCCTCAAGGTTGTTTTTGTTTTTGATTTTTTAGGTTCTTGGAGTAAAAGGGGTTGTTTTATTTTAAGCCTCTTTGATCCTTAAATTGTAGAAAAAGGTCTAGTTTTTTTAATTATTTTTGCTTCTCTAAATCAAGACCTGTTCTTTAATTTTGATAAGAAACAGGTTATTTTCTAGGAAAATTCTTATTTTCTAGGAAGATTTTAGTGTGTTTTGAGTGGGAAAGAATTAATGGCAGCTACAATGGATTTCTACAGTAGCAGACCAGTTCAATCAGACCCTTTCAGTGGTGAACTGATGGATGCACTTGTACCTTTTATGAAAAGTGCTTCTACTTCTTCTTTATCCCCTTCTCCTTCTACCTCTTCTTCTTCATTCAACTTCTCGTCTTTCTCTCCTTCAGTCCCAACACAGCCCTCTCTGTTCTCGAATCATGACCTATTAGGTCTCGAGCCAGAGGGTTCACTGGGGCTGAACCACTTAACCCCATCTCAGATTCACCAGATCCAAACCCAATTACAGCTTCAGCAACAGCAACAGCAACAGCACATATCAGCACTAGCTTTAGCTTCCTACCACCACCAAAAACAGAATCAGCAAAATACCCTTAGTTTCCTCAGTCCAAAAGCTATTCCTATGAAGCATGTGGGTTCATCACCAAAACCCACAAAGCTATACAGAGGAGTGAGACAACGGCATTGGGGAAAATGGGTCGCTGAAATTCGTCTACCCAAGAATCGAACTCGGCTTTGGCTTGGCACTTTTGATACAGCTGAAGAAGCTGCTTTGGCTTATGATAAAGCAGCTTATCAGCTGAGAGGAGACTTCGCGAGGCTCAATTTCCCAAATCTTCGTCACCAGGGATCTCACATCGGCGGCGAATTTGGTGAGTACAAGCCTCTTCATTCTTCTGTTGATGCAAAGCTTCAAGCGATTTGTCAAAGCTTGGCTGAGTCACAGAAACAGGGAAAGAAGCAGTCTGTTGGTGCCAAAAAGTCGAAGAATTCTCCTTCTCCGGCGATTGCTCCGGCCAGTGAAGTGGAGGAGTGTAAGGTGGAGACCTCGTCGTCGCCGGTGATTACTGAGAGTGATGATGGGTCTGCAGGATCTTCGCCTCTTTCAGATCTTACGTTCGAGGACTTCACAGAGTCGCCATGGGAGGTTGCTTCGGAGAATTTCATGTTGCAGAAACACCCTTCGTATGAAATTGATTGGGCAGCTATATTATCTTAAATTATTATGATCTATAATGTAACCCTTTTTATTTTATTTATTTATTTTTCTAGGCTGTTTGATTTTAGTTCAGGGTTAGAAAATGGCGTCAATGGTGGCTGCTGCAATCAAGTTTTAGCAGTTTGCAGAGCTACTTTAGGGTTTGATAGGTAGGGTTAGTATGTTAATAGTTTGTTGTAATCTTTGTCTCCACCATGGTCAGGCTGGTTCTTTTTTAATCTTGCTTAGACCTAAGCAGGGGAGAGTGAGTCACATGACATGATTTGTACTTGTACTTTCTTGTATGTGTCCATACTAGATTAGTGTTGTAATTCATTTCTTATTGTAATTGTCATTGTTATTATATTTTTCCAGTGTGAAATTACATTTTGTTCAGCGTGGCATGTCCTTTGTAAACAATAGAAATTTATTCCTAACTTCAATTCATTTAATCTTAATAATTTCTTTTTATCTTAATTAATGAATTGAATCTTAATCAATGAATATCAAAGAATGCCCGAACTCAATCCAGAGTCTATAGTTTAATGGTAGAGCAAGTAGGATTAAGGGTCTATAAAATTCATTGATTCGAATTAAGTATGATGCGCGCAAGCTAACTCGGGATAAGCAGGATTAAGGGCCTATTGAGTTTATTGATCTGAATTTAGTATGGTACGCCCAAGTTGATCCAAGATACTTGTATAACAAAAACAAAAAAAAATAAAAAAATAAAAAGGAATGCTCGAACTCAAAATCTTTTCCCTAAATGGAGGATTTAGGATATATGCTGGTGGAGGAAGTAGGACTAAGGGCCTATTAAGTTCATTGATCCAAATTTAGTATGGTGCGCGCAAACTGATCCGGGATACTTATATAGCAAAAAAAAATAAAAATCGGGATACTTATATAGCAAAAAAAAAAAGAAAATGCTCGAACTCAAAATCTTTTCCCTAAATGGAGGATTTAGGATACATGCTGATGCACCAACATCGCAAAAATAGGCATATAACATATTTTCTCTACTTTCAAGAGAGTGGCTTTTGGATCAGATGCAAGAAAGAACACTGATAATTTATAAAGCATTTAGTAAATTTTACTCATAAATTATAAGGCTTTAGGTTTGAACATGTGAAAGGCCATCAATATTCATTAATAGTCAGTAATAATTCATAGTTATTGTGGAGCTGTTGTGAATCAGACCATCTGATTCAGTTCTGTGTATTTAACTAAAGATTATGAATATTAATTAGTCTCTTTGAAAATTTTGAAAAATTGATTAGATTAAATCTGGCCTGTTTTTTAATATCATTTAGTTTCCAAATAAATTAATTTGGTAACAGGATTATAGCCTAATGGCATCTCTTCCCCTCCTGTCACATGAGAGGAAGTTCTCATGAACCCAGGAGGGTAGCTTATAATGGTTGGGTTTCGGCGTACCAAGTCCGAGGTTCCCGTTTCGAGTCTCCCGAGCCACCTATCCAAGGTATTTTTCTTGCGTCTTACCTGGTGTCCGTGGTTAGTAGGATATTGCGGTCACTCGGGGATTAGTCGAGGTACGCGCAAGCTAGCCTGGACTCTCTCGTCATCTAAAAAAATAAAAAATAATAAAATAATAAAAAAGGTTCTCATGAAGTTCTTGGGTTCAATTCCACTTAGACAATTGTTGTCCAGATTTAATTAATTAATGTTCTTTCTAACCAGTTTAAAGAAAATGAAAAATTAGTTTACAGTTTGTTTGAAAAAAAAAGGTTTATGTTTTATATTTTGTAATAAAATATCTAAAAGTTCGATTCTAAAATACAGACTATGAAAAATTGTAACAGCTTACATCGTTAAATATTGTCACAGTTTATCACGACGTATATTTTAGAAACCAATTGTCAAGATTTTTATGAGTTTTAGCATACATGACATGTATAAGAAGAATATTAATTCAATGGTTGGTTTATCAAAATATCTATCCTACATTAGCCAAAAATCCCATGTCCTCGTAAGGAAACTACTATTATCAAACAATCCAATAGAAATGAGGAAGTTACTATTTGGAATGAAAGCATTTGAGGTCCTTTCAGTAATCAGGAATGGAGTGGACTGTGGAGGGCTAGAGCCTGTCTGATTGATAAAAGTAAAAAAATCCCATTCAATGAAATATCCCAGTTGAAATAATGTATGTGGCTAAAATTTCAAGGAAGATGACTAGTGTTACAAGGCAGGAATTTGAACCACAAATCACAAGGTTAAGGCAGGGGCCAGAATGCACCACCACTTGGCTGTGGACAGTGGACCTCTGCTGGTCTTTCACCTAATTCCTCAGGCAACATGTGAAACATAGAAAAAGGACTTGGGTTTGAATGGCTTTTTTTTCAATGGTCAGGCAAGATCCAGGTGGTCAAATTGGCCATGGTGTAATCAATGGAAAATGGAATTATTTATTTATTTTTATTTTTTGAAAAAAATTACTAAATGAACTATAATTTAAAACGACTTTATAAATGATGTGACATAAAAGCATAATCTAATAATGCCATAACATCTAATTTGTATAGGGACAGGTTCCCTTTACACGTATTTTTACTCATGGTTCATAAAATCCAACACGAGAATTGTATTTTGAGAAACCCATTGTTGGATTAAATGCTCATCTCATATACATCATGACTATGAAATATCAAGTCAATTGAAAATTAATAGCTACTTCATCCATAACTGTGAAAAATTATAATATTTTTGACTTATTAGAAATACGACTTTATGAATCGAATAGCTACTAGTGTCCGATAAATATAATTTTGGTATACATAATGTGTATGAGAGGAGCATTTGATCCTCCTATACAGGTTTCATAATGATCCTGCAGACACAGAAGAATGTGCGAGGTCCATGTGCTTGTATGGATCCTCCTGTCGACGGATGAATAGCATTCACAAACACATGTATTTACTTTTAAAAAACATAGAAAACCCACAAAAATGAGAACAATGTCAATAGGACAAAAGGCACGACTGCCCATTGCTAATGAAGAATGGTCACTCTCCTAGTTCACTGCACTAAACAGTAAACACAATGCACATGAATTGCACACATATTAAGATCTTCATGTCGGATCACATGCTCACACCTACTCTCATTACAAAGCTCTTGAACCTCTGTTTTGAGTTTCCTATGAAATCAATCCATAAAGAAAACTTAAAAGATCCCTTGTATAAAAGGCAACATGAGACAAGAGCATGGAGGGGCACAAAAAGTTTTGAAATCACTGTAATAAACAAAACTTAAATGAGCAAATGATGTACCTTTAGTAGAGGATCATAGTCCCAAGAGATGGATATCAAATAAAAATAAAAAAATCAGCCGTTCGAGATTGTGACCGATAAGTCAATGGCCTTATAGTCTAGTGATATGTATTTTTATCTTTAATCTTTAGAGGAGAATTATTGGGTTTCGGCATATGAAAGTGCATCGATATCTATTTATTTACATTGAAAATTTGGGGACACGGGTAAGTTAGTAACTTCTATCTTTTGACGGAAAAACAAAAAAAATTGGAGATTGTGACAGATTGATTCTCATCTCCATCATCCTCAGTAATTGAACCACAATATTTGACAGACTCTTTCATTATATATATATATATATAGCTGCTAATATAATGTGCACTTGATGCAAGATGCATCAAGTGGCCTCTTCTAGAGCCACTTGTTGAGCATATTTTCGAAAACTGACAGTTAGATTTGATGCTCATTTCATGTATATCATGCTTGCAAAAAATCACAGTGATCCAACGGTTGGTTTCTGAAAAATGTAACTTTGAAAAACTGTGGCTTTTTTGCTCTTTAAAATGTTATCCTTTTTTCATAGTCGGTTTTTTAAGAAACCATCTATTGGATCACTATGATTTTTGGCATGCATGATATACATAAAAAGGAGCATCAAATCCAATGGTCAGTTTACGAAAATATGCTCAATAAGTGGCTCTAGAAGAGGCCACCTGATACATCTTGCATCAGGTGCACCTTATATTAGAAGCTCTATATATGTATTATATAAAGACCTATTCACATGCAAGAATATATATAAATATTATACCATTGCCATTACCACCATATAGGAATCTCTTACCCCTTATGAAATTAATATTTTGAATTTGACTTTCTGAACATTAGAAATTGTTTGGCAAATAAATTTGGTGAGCTGAAAAAGAGATCGATAAATTTTTATTTTAAAATTTATTTCTTTAGTTTATAAAATTAGGATAAACATGAACTACCAATCAATCAAAGGTTACCCCACTAGAGTAAATTCCTGACTCCACCTTAGACAATAAAATAAATAAAATTTCTAATAATTTTGTTTAATTTAAATGATTTCATACATAGACAAAAAAGCAAGCATATTCCTTTTACAAACTTTACTAGCACACATCCTTTGATTTACATCATATCATAATCTCTTGATATATCGAATTTGGAGGCCACCACCTTCTCTCTTTATTCTTATTCTTTCTTCTCAACATGCATACACAAGTTCACACAGACACGGCCAACACAAGGAAAAAAGAGAGCCTGGAAAAGATTTTGGGCTATAGGCCCCATTCATTACAAAGCTTTGGGAATGTCCTTTTGGCTTTAAGAAAAATTTTATTTTGTTTGTCTACATTTCTTTGTCCCCAATTCCTTCAAAAAAGTGCACCCATTAAAGGGAAAAGATGTGTGAATGGGAGATTCATTGGGAGCTTTAAAATTTAAAAATTTCTATTAATTAAGGATGAAGAAAGGTAGATACTACCCAAGTGGGGTAATCTTATTCTAAAAGTCAGGAAGGTGTGTGTGTGTGTGTGTGTATGCACTTTCCTGGATAATGTTCTTTGTGGAAGCTTTAAACTGCAACATGAGATAAGGATATGGTTTTTATTTTAAAGCTAAAGTTGGAGAATGGACTGGCGTTTTAGATTTTCTGAAATTAAAATAAGCAATGAGCTTTTGGATTTAAAATGAATGCCCCATTTTTTGTGGCAAAAATAAATTTGATTAGCTAAAAAGATGAGTTTAATTGATTTTTGGATTTATTGGTATATAACCCTTTATTTTTTCACTATTTATAGCAACCCTCCTTCCTTTTTTCTTTTAATAGATCTGTTGAGTTTGTTTGTTTGTTTGTTTGTTTGTTTTTTTTTTTTTTTCAGACTTATGAGCTACACAATGGAGGTAATCTTCTCCCTTTAAATCCCCAACTCTAATAAAGGTGGAATTCGATTCCAAATTTCCGGTACGACTGCCTAAAAGATTTACTAGCATGTCAGCTAGCATCTTCATAAACACTTTTTTTTTTTTTTCGTTTTCCAAATCAACTGTAAACTCAGTTTCTTTAAAAACCAGGTAGCAGTAAATATTGATACGTTGCCTTCCTCTGTTACAAAAAGAAAATGAAATTAGGGAGTAAGTGTTTTCCATGCTAGTGAAAAAGGTTGCGGCTGCATTCCACTGTGAAATTATTACTGGCGAGCAGTATCACTTGAAAAATTTGCATGGCAAGGAGATGAATATGGCTTAAAATAAGGGCTTAAGGGTGGCTACTAAAAGGGATTTTCATGTTTGGATTTTAGAAAGAATGAACGAACTTTTCCTTTTCTACTAGTACTTCCCAAGTTTCCGTGATTCAAACAGAGCCTAAAGGATTTATCTGCATCTGGAACAAGTTTCTTGACTCCTTTCAAAGTGTACATGATCCATAAGAGAGAGTTGCTTCAAGCTTAACGATGGCATTTGGGTTTGATGATTAAGCCAAGTCAGAAAGCTTAGGAGGCTGTAAGACCAACTAATCATTTACCTCTTGGGGTTTGCATCAATAGTAGATCCTCTTTTTTTTTTTTTTTTTTTTTTTTTTCTGGGCTCCTCTCTCTCTCTTTCCCAATCAAGTACAAGTTTCACGGAACACTTATATGTATTTTAGAGAAAAATGGATCTAGCTAAACTTAAATCCAAATTTGAATAATCTTTTAAATCCAATCCATTTTGGATGCACTTTTGAACCGCAATAAATTTTACATTTTGATTAAAAAAATTGAATTTGAATCCACTTTTGAACCCATCATTCGAGTTGCTCTTAGGGTAACAGCATATATCACACACGCTATAATCTGATGAAATAAGAAGCTCGATAGAAATGGGGAAAACCCTATATACACCATCCCTTTTATCATCTCCACCTAATATGCCATGTGGACAAAAAGACACGTGGCCCATTGTTCCCACTCGACCTGCAATCGAGTGTGCCTATTCCCATCAAAGCAAACATATATCCTTTCAAGAGTGCAATTAATTTTTCTATTTTAAAGCTGATGCAAAATAATCATATCTTGTGAGAAAAGATTAATTCAGATGCTTGCTGCATTTCTAAACCACAATTGACAATCTTTACTACAACCAAAAAAGAATATCCCAACTCCATACCTGTCAGTGTGATTGTTCTTCATATTTTTCTCATTATGTATCCGCAAGATCTCAAGCAATGATTTGGGGGAAAAAAATAATCTAATTTTTCAAACAAATATTCACAATTTCACATCAATCATGCAATTGCAAATAACTGATAAAACTGGGAAAAGATGTGATCATAAATATTGAATGAAGTAGGCCATTAATCTAGATGATTGATCAAAAAGATATCATGACAAAAATTTAGTTGAGATCAAAAGAAAGTCTGCCGACCCTGCAGGGAGTGTGCATTCCATAGTTTTCCTTCTCTAGAATTGATTCTCCCCAGAAAGGCATTTTACTGGCAAACTAACAAAATACAGCAGCAACCTATGTTGAATGGATCGATCATCAACTAAATTTACCAATTTCCATCTTCTTCTTGATTGCCCTCTGACCATGATATACGAACGAATCTAATATCCCCGAAACAGTGAAGATACCTGAACAAAATAGCCCAAATATTTTTTAAATATACATCCAATCAGAACATTAAAAAGGAATGCTGTCATTTGAAGATCATTTACGTGGGTCTATATGTCTCAGAGAAGCAAGAAATGAATCCCAAGTTTTTTGACTTGATATGAAATGCATCTAAAATAATCAAGGAATGAGAAAATTTTCCAGATTTTTAAACATAGAAAGGTAAAAGCCAAATTGTTACATATCATCATATTTAATTAAAGGGGGGAAGATAATACACTAATACAGAGAGTGCTGGTGAGTCAGAGAGCATCCTTCTGAAAGGTTGTTTCCCCCCACCACCCCTGTGAACGTTGACAGGCAGAAGCTAGCAATCATGCTAGACCTCCTCTAGCCCATATTAATAAAATGAACCAAAAATTGGGAATTCTATGAAGCACAATTGAGGCCCACAGCCCACAATAGAAAGGATGAGTGAATATAGCTATAAAGAAGTTTCTGTAGTATGCTTGGATACAAGAAAAAAAAAAGCATTTTGATAAGGAAATTTAAAAGAACGTAGCCAAACTGCAAATGGTAAAAAGTTTGGTTAGTTGATAAAATTAATTTGTTTGCAGAGAGAGAGAGAGAGAGAGTATTACCTCCAACTATAGCACAAACATTTGTTAAGAAGTGCAAAAATGACACATGTTCCTCTGCAAAAGTCACCTGCAACATACAAATTGGTGATATGAAAGAAGCTGAGTGAGCAGATCAAACTGTTAAAAAGTAATAAGCCCATGGGAGGAAAAATACAAACATTTAAAGTAACTAAAAAGAGATGATATTTTTTAAAAATAAAAAATGAAAACGCTTTTAAAAATTATCTGCAGTGCATCAAGTGGAGAACTCCATCAGTCATCCAGCATCACTAATGTTGTCAATTTTGTAATTAAATTTTGAACTTCCTTATGCCAAGGCTAGAACAGAGGAACCCACCTTAATTGGAGAAAGGTCATAAAAGAAGAAAACACCAGGAAGAGACTGAAGGCGACCTATTTCTGCACTTCTAAAATGTTCTGTTACAGAGAACTGCATAGAACAATTGGTAGAGCATCTCATGTCATTTTTAATAGAAACAAAAGTAAAAGTCCAAATGTGAAAATTTTGATTTGTTTTGCTGCACCTGATTTGACTGGATTGTGTGCCCACTGACATCTGTGTATACAGTAGGTACAACCTGCAAAATAGATATCAAAACATCCTCAAAATCCAATTTAAAAGTAGCACACACTTATAGAGAGGAGTCATGCTCATTTCAACCTTCGACATGCCTGGACAAATGGGCCACATCCAAGATGTAACTAAAATTTGTAAATAAACTTTTGACAACGTTCAAGAGACCACTTGTACCAACGTGCTGTAGAAATGTGTTGCATACTCAATGTTCACGTTTAGATGGATCGTTGTGTGTTTCTATCCAAATTTTTAACACTTTCCGCGCCACTTTGTCTGTTTTGCATTGTATAGACACAGACATTTTGAAAATTGGAAATCAGAAGGAATATGAAAGAAATGTGGCAAGGTCTCCCAAATAAACAGAGATAATACTTCACTCAAATTACCGGATATTCTCCCATATAACGTTCAAAGGTCATTATGCAACATTTTTCCTTCAAAAAGTAAAACCTATTGACCCTGGGCAAACAAAAGGGCCATCCATTTCAGGTGGAGAGCTATATGACTGTGGAGGCTAGAGATTTTCCTGACAATCTCATAATGGAACACTGATTCAAAAGAGGTAACATGACTATGGAAACATGAATTTGGGCTGATAATCAATTATCCATATCATATGAACTAACTTTTAAAAAAAATGGTGGAGCACTGATTGTGTCAAATCATTTTAGAGTGCTGAACATAACTGAGCTATACTTTAATCTGTTAGACAACAAAGAAGTTCAACACAGAAGAAAGGAGAAAGATTCCATATTAAGCAAGTCATTATCCATACTAATTTACAGCAGAGGGAGAGATTTGAAACTATGAAAGGAGGGAAGAGGCAAAGAAGAATCTTTTTCACAATGAACTACTATGGTTCATCGCTAACTTGATCACAAAAATGAGATAAAGAGTACAAAATGCATGGACATGTGTTTCTACAAATGCTGTTACAGATTCAAAGATTCTGGTTCAATTCTCAATATAGAAATCAAATACCTTGAGGCTTACACCAGCAATAAGTTATGAATGCCAATAATCTTGGGATATTAAAAATAAAAAACATTCCGGGGGCATTATCATGCCTCTCATTCTGTTGTTATGTGAAAATGAAAAGATATGAACAAGAAATACATCAGCATTCATCTAGAACACTAACCTTGATGAAATACTGATACATCCCACTTGGTGTTTCTTGTATCCATTGCACACTGAAAAGTTGAAGAAATTAAAAAGAAGAAACAAATTCATAGACAACTAAGAAAGATGTTGAAGCACTCAAATACACTGAATGGTTAAAACTGAATGAAAAGAAAAGATCATACTGATCAAGAGGGTTCATTGCACCAGGGAAATAATCTCCAAAAGCTAATTTATTGATCTTGTGACTTATCTGTATTACGAATAAAATAATTAGATGGCTTTTTCAACAAAACATGAAGCAACTAGCAAGGAAGGGAAAAAAGGATCTTTGAAAGAAAGTGAAGAATTTCATTTCATTACAAAATATGCTGTAATGCTAGTATTAAATCTTCTACATCTACAAACAGAACTCAAGGCAGGTAATTGTGTCTTACATTAAAACTATCCTTTTGAAATGCCAGAAAATCATGTACATGAACATTTGATTGTTGAAAGCTTTTCCCAGGTGCAAAATGAAAGTTTCCAGCCACCTTATTAACTTCCAGGAATCCATATATATTACATCCTTCACCGTCTTCATCTTTAATCCTTTGTAGAAAGCCTTCTCTTTTGCACTGAATGGCACATGTAAAATCAGAAACACCGAAAACATAAATTCAAAGTCACAAACGCACAATGAAATGTTTCAATCAATACATTCAACAAAACCAGTAATAGTAGTTAATTTCTTTGAAAAATTGGTAATTTTCAAAGGAAATACAGTCAAAATCTTAAGAATTAGCCAAGTACACAGAAAATTATAGTTATCCAAACAACAAGACAAGGCTAGACAACAGCCCAAATATGATTTTTAGCACTATTACTGCTAAAAGATTCACAAATAATAATAATAGAGCCAGCTGTATAACAAGAAAACTTCTATCGTGCAAACTTTACAAAAAGAAAAGAACACATCAAGGTTAGCAATCATCTTAGTTACTTCATATTAGGTTTTCATTAAATAAATAAATAAAAAAGAACAGTTTATACCCACTAACAAATATTTATTACAAACAATCACTCCCCCCCCCCCCCCCCCCCAAAAAAAAAAAAAAAGCGGTATTGAAGATGGATCAAATAAACCAAACAACCTGGGATTAGAAATCACACAGGGCATTTTCCATGGTACAACTAGGACAAACATACAAGTCTACTAGACATCTCTGTACATATTTATCAGAGCATTAAAATGAATATTGAGTAATTATGAGCTTTGTGAAACATTATAATCATGGCAATAGGTAGAAATACCATCACTTCACAGAATATAAACAAATTTAAAAAAAAAAATATATATATATATATATATATATATATATATATATATATATATTTACAGGCCATTTATTTTATTTCAAGCCATTTTTATGTCTAAGAAACAAGGCAGTTAAAAAAAAAGTGTAGCATCAAGAAATAAAAGATTTCATATTGACAAACCTGGTCAATCAAATCAGGATTTGAGATGGCCCAACCTTTCGTTCGATATGCTTCACGTACTTCTTCACAATTGTTGCAACAATCATCATCTGACTGCAAAAATCGAAAGGGGAAGGAGGGAACAATTACAAACAAAGGAATAACATGAAAAAAGCTTCTTTCTTCAAAAAAATTGAACAGCACACTTGGATAGAGTATTCAGACAAAGGGCTAAAATGCCCAAAAGAGCACCTTCACCCTGAAAATATTTAACATTTTCCCCAAATCCCATATTGAATTTACTACCTCTCATTTTGTCCCATCTGTTGCCTACCACATCTATAATATAATGAACCTATTGAATCCAAATTCATGTTAATGGAAACAAACGCCTTCCTCCACCAATTTGTGCTAAGATTTTCTACATGAATGCAGGATTTTCCAGACCATGTTTAGAGTATGATATCCTAGGAAGTGAACCAGATGCACTGTTAAGCAACACTAAACCCTATAAAATTTGATCTTTTAATTTCTACTAGAAACCCATGTCTAACATGCGCTAGACTCTTACACTCAATGTCTACCCAAGGATCTATCAAGTTCTACAAAACACAAATTCAAGTCCAAACACATCACAGAGAGAGAGAGAGAAAGAGTAGTTGTGTATTGATAATTAAAAATCAAACAAATGCCCAATCCAAATGGACATAGCTGTTTTGACAGCCATCAAGTTCAACATTCCATATGGTATTAACTACATATTACACACACACACTTCGATATTATTCACATAATTATTATCAGCATAAGGGTTCCACACAGAGAAGCATACCGCTTCTGCACCATAACATGAACCACAGTATGTCTCATTGTGTTCAAGCCTGCCACCATGTCTCTGTAAAGGTTTTTCAATCTGCGTCAAGTAGAAAACAGGTAAACGAGTGATGAAAGACGAAGTAAAAAAAACAAGATAAACATATAGTTTCTTACATCCATTACTAAACAACACATTTTAGCACAATGGCTGCAACAGCAGAACAAAAGAAAAGAGAAACAGCAAAGCTGCTGTTCCAGCAGCATAATAGGTAGAAAATTCATCATCAAATGTCAAATTATGAATAAGTTACTGCAGCCCAATACGAAAAAGCTATGGAAGAAAAAAGCCAGAAAATAGAACTCCTATTGATCCACGTATATGTCTCATTACTAACCTTAGGACCACCAATTCCATCCTGTCTCGCTTCTATTACATTGCCATGAGAATCTAATCTGTTCTTTATTATGTCGTGTTTCTGCAAAAAAATGAAACAAATCACATTCAAGAAAAACGCAATATGTACAAGGTCAGAAGCGATATACAGCATCTTCCTCCCTGCATACACACGTATACATACATTTCTATGAGTGTGTGTGAGGTAGGCTTACTAATGCGTCACATGGGTATTTTACTAAATTCACCTCATTCTTGCCATGTCAGCCTATATATTTCTTCCATCCACATCATACTTTCTACCTTGTTTTTCTTTTTCTTTTTTGGATAAGTTATACAATTCAAATGCCTTTCAATTTATGGAGGGTAGTTACGTTAAAACTCCTACTATGTTATGCGAAGATACAATGCAGTAGACCCATTATTCTACAGTCAACTTGTGCACAAAATAATAAAATACACCAACACAAATCGACGAGTGTCGATATTGTAAATACACTAATGTTTAATAATAGATGCTATAAAGTGAGTTAAAGAAGTAAAAAGACTAAAGTGGCAAGATTAGAGAATTTTGAAATAGCCGCATTCCATGGGGATACTTTTGTGCGCGATTGTGTATAGGAACAGGGAGGGAAAAATGATGTAACCAGAATTCGATCAGCAAAAAATAATCATTAACAAATCCTTAGAAAAAATATTTGTAGACAATATGACCAGATATGGATCCTTGAAATACATACCACATCAAGATGTTGCTCTCCACTGATATCCATGGCATCAAGACTGAGCAAGGAACATGCAAGGGCAGGAAAAGTGACATCAAACTGCACTTTCAAACATAAAAGGGACATGGATAAATTAATTAAGCAGACAACTGAGGTAAACCACACAAGTAGATACTTCAAAAAGGAATAAATCATCAATTTATCATAAATACAATGGGAACAAACCCTGTAAAAATAGATCCTTGGGTTTCATAAAATATATACTGTCAAAGCCAGCCAAGTGAATTGAGATAAAATTTAAAAATATTTAAAACTCAAAATCAAAAGCTTCCAAGAACTATTTAAAATTCCTAAATCCATGAAGCAGAATCTTGAACAAATTTAATGGAAAACGCTAGGTTCTAGATTGGGAATGAGGAATCTTAAATTTGCAGCGCAAAGCAGCGTTCCACAATAGAGAAGTTATTTGATACTTTCTACAGAAGAGAAGACGATATTACATTGATTCTTAGGGTTTCTCCTCTGGAAGTATCTACTACAAGCTTTGTTTCAGTTACAGCATGAAGATATAATCCTGCAGCCAAGTGAAAATAAAAAATAAAAATAGAATACAAGTCAATAGATAAAGAGAACATAATTAATGATAAAAAATAAATACCCCTCATTAGTGATATCTGGAAAGCAAGGAACAATGGAAAGAAAAAAAAAATAATGGCTGATAAAAAAAAACTATAATGTTTTATGCAATTACAACACTCGATTAATCTTACAGATAGTATAGCTATGTACATTGCTGCAATAACACAAGCTTTAATTCTAAAAGCATTACAGGTTAGAAAAAAAAATGCAAGAATTCTTGAAGACAGATTCCTCACTACTGATGGGCTTTGTGATAAGAATTTTTTTTTTTGGCTTCAGTTTCTAAGGAAATTAAGGGTGTGCCTTTGTTATTAGGGGTGACTGAGTTTTAGTTTGTGAGCATTGATTTGTTCTTTCTTTGTTTTGTTTTTTCTGCGCGCGCGCACGTGTGTGAGTAGGATATCTTGTGCTCTTCCTTTTCTGTTTTCATTAATAAAATAGAAAAAAAAAAGGTATATTATCCCACAAGGGAACATATGCCGCGGATATGACCACAAGGCTCTAATCTATTAAGAGCAATACTTTATCACTTCAAATTGTCTGTTTCAGCTTGATGTCTGCTGAGCAAAGAAACAAAAGTCACGGGTTCAGTTGGCTCCATTCACCAATTTTAAAGGCCATTTAATGCAATGGTAGAAACGGGTCAATGTAAGATAAGCAACCATAAACACAAAATTCCATTTGAACATAAATGTATGTGTATTTCTCATTATGCACAAAACATGAACAGATACTTTCACAAACCATTTCCACTTCCTTGGAAGGGATATGCACAGTCATGCTTTTCATGGGCACTGAAAGGAGTGATGGAACTGTGAAATGCCTCTGCCATGCCACTTTAAGTATAATCAATTGGTAATTAAGACTAAAAGTATACGCAGGGGAAAGTGATGCATCAAAACCTTTCAGTTAGGGAGGCATCTCCTAAATTTTGAGTTAAAATCTATAGCAATTTATTTATTTCGAGAAAGAATTGAGCCAAGTTCAAGTTTGTTAAGATTAAGAATTATATGGTTTGAAGAGTTTGCCAAAAGCAAAGTTTCTCAATGAAACCTTACCTAGACTCCATTCTGGAAGGGGAGTTTCCTATGCTATTCCCGACTACAGTAATTTCACAATCGTTTTCCCCTTCTAAAGTGGCCCTTTTCACTTAGACTGCAGCAGAGGACAAGCTTTAACAATGGATTATCTCATTAGTACAAACAGGGAAAATCCGAACTGTTGTAGCTTGTGTTAAGAAGATGCAGAAATAGTAAATCATCTTCTATTGATTGTAAAGTTCACTCAAGAAATGTGGCATTTTTTTCATTATGTTTGAAAAAGATGGGCAATGCCACATTTGGTCATTTTGCTCATCAAAGGTTGTTTCTTTAAGGCTAAGCAAATGAAGTGGCATCATTAAAAGACGAGCTACCCATTGCCATGTTTGGTGTATTTAGAAAGAGAGGAATCACATAAATTTTTAATGAAGAAGCTTCCCTACTTCAAAGTTCAAACTTAAAAGTATTCCAAATCCATTTTCGAGGATCTCAGTGTCTTTATTACAATATCATGTGATTATGTTGATTAAATATGTCTTTGTTGGTAAAATCATTGTTGTGCTCTATTTAACCACAATTCTATTCTTCCTATGTGCCAATAAGCAGAAAATCTTGAAACACCATGTTTCTCATCCAACCCATTAATCAAATTTTCATCAAAACCTATTTAACATATTAGTAGTATACCTTGGAAACATGGACCTAAAATTTAAAGTTACCAAACATCAATTTACTTCTGGAACAACCAAAGCTTACAACCTAGCATACCAATACCAACTGTTTTGGTTCTAAATACAAATTTACAATTACAATGCAAACCATTCACCGAAATATTAAACACAAATAGAATGTGGCATCTAGACCCCATCACCAAACTGAATTACAATTTACAAACAGAAACTTGGCAAATGCACAACCTTCGCCCCTAAGCGTGCTCATCTTAATTTGAGATTCAATCCTTTAATAGACTGCCTATACTATATCAAATCATAAATTATAACCCAATTGAAGTTACAATACGTATCATAATGTGGAGAAGCAGCCGTTGACTTGTATAGACACACAAACGAGTCATATTTCCACCAATTCCAAACTTTAGATAAATTAAGCAAACACAATACATATATAACACAAATTCCCATAATATGCGGGGCAGACATGGATCAAACATGTAGATAATGACCAAAAAAAAAATCAGATCCAAGCAGCTAAAACTTACAACCGCGTATTGATAAAACAGCAAAACCAATATTCACTAACCCTAACAGTATGATAAGGATAAGATATATATATATATATATATATATATATATATATATATATATATATAGAGAGAGAGAGAGAGAGAGAGAGAGAGAGAGAGAGAGAGAGAGGGGACAAACTGAGCTCAGAGATGAAGAGCAGGAGCATGATAAAGGAGGAAGTGAGGGTGATTAAGCCACCGGAAAGCGTACGGCTGTAGAAATCCTCGTTGATCTTCGGATACGCGTCGAAATTGCGGAGCCTGTTGATTATGTTGTCCATGGCGGCCAAAGAAACGAACCAATCAAATGAAACTGTATATATACTGGGGCTTTAACACCTCGTTGAATAACAGTTGATCTGATATTTAACGAGGCGTTTATTAGGAAGGGATCACGGGCACTTTTATTTTCTTTTCCTTTCCTTTCTTTTCTTTTCTTTCTCTCTTTCTTGTGAGAGAGGAAGACGACAGACCGTATAGCCGGAGAATTAGCGTCTTGTCCTTTCTTCTGCTCTACCTACGGTCTACGTATCTACGGATTAGTATATATACCTCTGTTTGTATTTTTAGACTTTTCAACGTACGGTCCTTGTAATTTACTGTATTTCTTTTTACTCTGTTTTTCTCTCTCTCAAATAATAGGAAACATAGGCGCGCACGATAGACTTACAATATTAGGTAAATACTTTAATTCTAATTGAGTACTGTATTTTCTTACAAGGATGAAATAAAACAGAAAATTTGCATACATCACTTATAAATCATTAGATCCGAAAGAAAGTTGTTAGATTAGGAAGTATGCCCCCTAAATATAGGGGCATTTAATGAGATTGTGCCATATGGAACATTTGCACATGTGTTATTTGAGGACATGTTGATTAGAAAACTTTTGTATCTTGGTTTGCCATCTACAAAATGACATCTCCTTCTTGGCAAACTAAATGAAACTCTTGCATGGTGGGTCTTTTAAAATGCAGTTTTGACATTAGGTTAGATTTTGTAGGAGTAGTATGAGAAAAGGTATAAAATAAAAAAATAAAACATTTTTGATCATATAAAATATGATACATTTGAGAAAACCAAAAATCAATATATAGTGATAGGAACATTTCTAATCATATAAAGTAGGATAGAAGACCAAAACTAAATTCTTGTAAGTTTGAAAGTCAGCATGTGCTGATAGCTATATTTATGATTATATAAAGTAGAATACACTTGAGAAAACCAAAAATCAACATGTATTGATAGAAACGTTTCTGATCATATAAAATAGGATAGAAGACTAAAACTAAATTCTTGCAAGCTGGAGTATTAGTTGCCATGCGTTTGCTAGGATTGTAATGGCCCACTCCTCATTTTGCTTCCAAGTTCGAAGCCTTGTCACAAACAAATAATAGGGCTATGAATTTGGGATATATGGAACCTGTCATGGGTCTTAGGTATTTTATTTTACAACAATTCTATATCACCCGACACTTTAACATGAAATTAAAAACCATCCCGATGTGTCGTGGTTTAGTGGTGTGTGAAAAAGATGAAAGCAATTTGAGATGATAGGCCTCATCACTTAAAGCATGACACATTAGGATGCTTTTTAATTTTGAATTAAAGTGTCTGGTGCTATAATATTTTTAAGGAATGTGTATTCTTAATGACTTTTTGGTGATCAAGGGCTACGGAGTTATTAGGCATGAGATGAACCAACAACCATAAGTCTTAGCTGATTTAGATCTAATTCAGCATATATATATATATATATATAATATTGATGTCATTTTTAAGTATTAACCTCTTCTTTATTTATTTATTTGTATTGCACTTAAAGTCTAGTGTAACTAGAAAGCTTGTTGTGGGGAAAGAGTTGACATTTTTAGAATCGCATGAGTCTTTCCAATTGTTTAGTACTTCGCTGT
>JAESVK010000823.1:1457732-1483094 GCA_017140935.1 Hamamelis virginiana
TTTATGTGTTTACACTCAAGACCTTAGTGGGAGTACTATGGAGCCGATGGTGCACATTTTAGGACGTCTTTCTTCAAAGAACTACTAAATCTTTTTAATAAATATTTTCTTTTCTAATTTTTCCTGTAATTTTTGATTTTTCACGTAAATTTGATTTTATTATTATTAATTTTTCGCTTATCTTGCTATCACATTGTAAATAATCTTACAAGTAAAATTTAATTAATTATTCAATAAATAAACTGTCAGAAAAATACAACATTGTATGTATTTAAAAAACCCATAGAACATATTACATAATATAACAAAATTACAAGCAACAATTAAAAAAAAATCCATATACTATGATAGTTGAATGTCGGAAAAGTTATCACATGTATCAGTTTTTAAAATTAAATAAAATAAAATATTAATATATTTGGTAAAAGCTCATTTAAGGATCAGTCCTTAAATTAATTTAAGGACCACATACCATATTCTCACACATGATAGATATTTTGAAAAACCAACTGTTGAATTAGATAATCTTATTATGTATATCACGTCTTCCAAAAATCACAGCAATGATCCGGCAATCGGTTTTCAAAATACATTTCGTAAAACACTCTAACAATACTATTTATCATTGGATGCTGTAACAATTATTTAATCTGTATTTTGAAAACTAACCGTTGGATGATTGTGATTTTTGGTAAATATGACATACATAAGAAAATTATCTAATCTAATGATCGGTTTTTCAAAATACCTATCATAATGGTAAGTGGTCCTTAAATCGGTCCTTAATGGATCATTACCCTTGGTAAAAGTATATAATGTGCATGATATATATATGCATATAACTTCGTTACTTCCTGTCTTTTTAAAAACATATATGTTGATGTCGAAAGTAGGCGTAAACAAAATAAAAATGAATCAATACATTTTGTGGGGAAAAGCTCCGATGACTTACACCACTGTGGTGTTTTACCTAAAAAACTCCGATGATGAAGTCAGTTTTCAGGAAGAGAATAGTGAGTGTATATATTAATTGTGGAATTGTTACTTACCTGGCCTAATTGAGATCCACTCTATTTATAGGATGATTTATAGAAATCAATACTTGATGACTACGATTCCACTTTTTTGGAAAGATCTTCAGCTCATTAATGTCTGACAATGGATATTCTTCAAATATCCAAATCGATGTCAAATCGACTTAATGTATAATATATCAATACAGCTGGCATTGAACCGTCATATGATTGGCGGTTTAGAACAGATCAGGGTAACTTTATAATAGAAATAGATCGTGTAGTGATATATAACAAATCGAGCAATGATATTTAATTAGATATGGTAACCCTTGATCCACGTGTCGATCTTCAGATGTGGTGACAGTTTTTACCCTCTTCAGTTGTCCCCTACTTCTGTGAAGTCGGCCCACAGAATAGATTTCGTGGAAGTAATTTAGTTCGGTAATAGGCCCATTAAAAAATGAATCAGCACTTTCCAAAACGCGATCGGTGATTGAGTAATCTGATCTTTTTGCTGATCAGGATCAATCTTGGAAGCATAGGATTTTGACATAACGAAGCTTTTATAAACACATCGGGTCATCCGTTTCATTTTCTCAAGCCTTTATATATGCGTAAGAATAGGTCAGGAATCCTGCTCGAGTACTCCGATATTGATCGAAGATCGTAATGTTATAGACATAACATGCGAAATCTCTCATCAATGAAGTTTAGTGGCTCGAGGCGCCGCAGTCATACTTGGGAATCGAGATCGATGTGACGGTTTTGGTAGGCGTAATGATGTGGCCATTTGATCCGTTCAAGATTGTGGAAAGATGACACATGTTACCCATCGGTTAAAGGCTTGCTTGACAAGCTATAAAAGGAAAAAAATGGTTTTTCCCTCTCTTCACGTTTCTTCTCCGTTTCAAAACCTTATCGGATTGCTTGAGAGATTGCCGGAGACGTTTTCGTGATTTCCAGTGCATTATTCGTCTAAGCTTTTCACTTTTTGGGCTCTCTACTCCGTTAAAAGGTATTTTCCCTTTAATTTCTTCATTTTTACCGTTCATTTTGATTCTTTCAAACCCTCTTTTGAAACTTTTTAGGATTTGTAGTTTTTTCTTTGAGTTTTCCGGTGAAAATTCAAACTTTTCGATGAAAATTGTGATATCCTGTATTTTTAATAATAGTATTTTAATGTTTTAAAGTATTTTATAATAGTATTTTAATGTTTTTTTTTTTTAAAAGTTGAATTTCAAGTTATTTACAAAATTGCCATTGGAGATAAGTTTAAGTTTTAAACTTATCAGGATTTCATTCTCGTATCTTCTAAGCGGCAGAGAGAGTTCAAGAGAGTGGGAGAAAGCTTGGGAGGTGATCGCAATCAGGAATTCACAGAAATTGCTCCATAGTTGGTGAATGTAAGTTTCGTAGTTCATCTTTTAATTTTTCTCTTTAGGTTTTCATTTTGGGTTCAAACCCATAAAGTGAGTTTTGAATTGGAATTGAAGGATTTGTGATGTTTGAGTGATGAGGAAGTTTAAGTCTGAAGTTTTGAAGTTATTGAGATGTTATGATGTTGATTTGTTGAGGAAATTGGGATTAAATTTGAGTATAAGCTTAAATTTGAGTTTATGTGAGTTTTATGCCTAAAACTTTGTGGATTTCGTATTTTAACCGTTGGATCTTGAGATTTTTGAGAAATTCGAAGTTGTATGAGTTTGTATGTGATAGATATATAGTTTAAACGGTGTGATTTTAATTTGGAGAAGTTTTGAAGTGTTTTTAAGCATATATACAGAAAACTGCTCGAATTTATGCAATCTGGAGTTGAAACAGTCGACTGTCTCCTTAAACAGTCAACCGTCTCCTCGAATTAGTTGACTGTTTGGTCAACAGTTTGCTATTATTCATACATATACTGTTTTATTTATGCATATTCTTGAGTTAGAGTCTAAACTGCATTATTTATCGTCTATTTCAGATCCAGAGAGTCCAGTTGATTACTCTTTTGCAACTTGAGGTGCATTTGTGCAAGAGAGTCGAGTTTAGAGTCAAGTTGAAAAGGTAGGAATATAACTATCCTCATTCACGCTGATAATATGGTTTATTGAAGTGATTATTGTAAAACCTTCTTTGAAAACATGTTTGGACAAATACGGTGCATGAGATTATAGTTGTTTTGAAATAATATGTGTGGCATGGTTTATACAGAATTGGTAATGGCATATGAACTGGTTTATTGAATTTAGATTTGCTGAATATACAGATTATGAAATGATGTTTAATAATTATATTTATATGCCATTTATAATGATTTATACTTGATTGGCAAATGTGATATTTCTATGAAATGAAATGTTTGGAAATTATATTTGTTGGCTCGGTTAGTATTCAGGGGAATAAGGGCCTTGTGTCATGGGTGGAGCCTTTGATGCGGACCCGAAGGAAATAGCCCATGTAAGTGGCTTACCATCGATAAAGAACCTGACATGGTTATCTTTTAGTTTGGCTGCGCTAGGGGCTGGTTGGCCTGAAAGCAGCGACTGTAATACTTTCTGTAGAGCCAACGGGATTCTATTTGGAATGGAAATGATTTATGAAATATGAAAGCCCACACTTGTTATAATTGATTTAAACATGTTGAATATAATTGTTTCTGATTTAATCCTTGCATCGGTATTATAATTTTCAATTTGAGGATAATATTTCTACTGAGCTAGTTGAAGCTCATTTCTGTTTTTATGCAGTAGATTTTTAGGAGGATGACTATAGTTTGCATAGTGGAGTTTAATGCATTCTGTTTTTGAAGCAACGATTTTGGTGTATTCCTGCATTTTGTTCAGAGCAGGGATAGAGTTTTGACTTTGTAAATTTTATATGTATATTATGGTTTGTACCCATATGCCAGGGGTGTTGGCATTGTGATGTTTTATATATACAGGATTATAAAGTTTGTATATGTATGGTACGAATTGGGACATATGTATGTACATTACATTTCATGTTTTAATATAAATGTTTTATTATCTCACGTGTATGGAAATATAAATGAGCTTATCAGGTTGTATCTTCAATTTGACACGTGTCAACCTATCATTGATGGTTGGTATATAACGTCAAGTTGGGGCGTTACAAAAACTGTTTGATGTTTTCGGCGACTTTTATTCTTAACCAAACAATCAAAAGTATGTCTGGTCGGCAACCTTCTGTAGGTCAATCTAGCTAAGATAATCGGAGTGGATCGGGAACTAGTACATCCAGATCGTTATTTGACACTTTAGACATCAATTCGATCCAATCCCTTCCTCCAAATCCAGTCGACCGATCTGGTGATATGAACTCCCTAGCCCTCCATTCCCTTTTGTTCATATCAATCTTCTAGAAGAAAAGAGAGAATCTAAGATCAGGAGATCATATCATATTTTGAAATCTGTTAGTATTAGAATTCCCGGACCAGAAATACGTGCTTAGGTTTATTAGAGAGGTACTTCATCGACTAGGAATAAGTCCGGTGATGTTGACGTCGAACTCATGAAGAGTGCTCTTCTGGTTTATGGTTTTGTGGAGATCGCTCGGATGGACACCGAACTTCAATGAACTGAAGTTTATGTGTTTCGTCAAAGAGAACTCCCGGGCTTTTCCTGGATGGTGGTACTTAGGAAATCGAACAAAAAGACTAGACACCGGGGATCATCCCTTTTCTATCAAAGGGTAGAAGAACAAGTATTTTTTCGTCAGTGGCCCTGGATGGGAGTTCTGGGTAGATGAGGAACGCACCTTTCCCGTTCCAAGAGAATGGAGACCCCGACCAAGTTTTTACTTTCATAATTTCTTCAGTAAAGAACGATCAAACTAAGTTTATATCAATATTGAGCTTTTTTTTTTTTTAGTTGACAAGATTTTTCGCTGCTCGGCTTTAACCGATCGCATTGTTGGTAGAATAGATCGGCTGTGGAGGGAAGAACGATGTTTTAATCTTTTACGTGATGATCGGAACTGGATTCCGCACTATTTAGCACGTCAACTCCCAGTGACACCGACAGAGCTAGTTCCTCGGATTTTTCGAGAACAAACAATTGACGGTTAAACGATCATGCCCTTTCTCGACCGATCTAGAAACTTTTCCGTAAGGGCAAAAGACAGAGCGAACAAACAGAGAATTTTAGAAGAAATTTGAGCTCGAATAGAAAGACAAAGAGTTCGTAAAAGAGAGGCTACCCGATCGAAACGAGGTATTCTCAGTTCATAGTTTTGAATTTTTCTTTTCATATCCCGATTTCATTTCCTTATCAAAATATTTATTTTTGCAGCTATGAACATTGACATATATGATGTTCTTGGGGGAGTTATTCTCGAGGAGGATGCTCCTCCAGCTCCACATCCTCCGGTAAATGTTGCAAAACTGCCGACCCAAGATTCTCGGAAAAAAAAAGACTGAAGGCCAAAGAAGAGGTTCTTTCTGGAGTCCCGATCGTTCGAAGAGTTGGCTATGGGTTAGCTTCCGGGTTGGGAGTCGAAGTCCGCCCCTCTCGCACTTCAGCGGAGGATTGGCTTAGTGCTGGCTCGGGTGCACCTCTCATTCTCTCCGGTCTGACTGTGGGGAGTTCATTTATGAACAGCCCGAATTAAAGCTTGAAGTCCATTGAGGGTCTTTTGGGATTGGCTGATAAGGAAATTCTTTTTCAACTTCCTCAGTCAGAGCTTCCTGAATTACTTGCACATGCAGTTGTGAAGGTAATAAAATTTCAATAGGTCAGTCGTCATCATTTTTTTTATTCTTTTTATTTATCATGCTGATATTTGTAAATTTTTTGTAGAGCGCGCTTATTGGGCTTTATTCTCTTCGGGATGCTCGGAGATCTAAGACCTCTATTGAGCATATAAATCAGAAAAATGAAGGAATCTGTATAAGAGAAGTTTGCTGAGGCTCGGCAGCTAAAGTTGTGCTAGAGGAAGAGAGGTTAAAATTCAAAGAGCGTGAGGATGAATTTGCTTGTAAGGTTGATGCACTGAAAGCTGAATTGGAGAAGGCCAAAGAAGTTGAGAAAGAGAGTGCTCAGATAGCTGTTGCTGAGTACCGATCATCCGATGAGTTGCGTGCTCTGATAACGAAGGAGGCTGGACCATATCTGGTTTAGGGCTTTAATGGAGCATGGGACTTGATGGCTAAATTTATCCCCGATGCTGATTTGTCCAAAATTACTTTGGTAGAAATGAGAATTCAACTTCAAGCTGCCCGTGCTGCTACAAATTAGGAACGCGAAGAAGTCGAAGAAAACATTGGTGATCGGAAAGTTACTGATCGAAATGCTCCAATCTGCCCAGTTTCAGCTTCGGTCGCTCCTTCTGCCTCTGCAGATCAGACCGGTACTCCGACCTCTCGCGATAAGGCGATCGTTATTTATTAGGCCTGTCCTCATTTTGGATGATTTGTTGTTTTTTAAACTTTCGTTGATGATGTATTGAACATATTTTGATATGGAATGAGTTCGAGTTGTTTTGCGCTGAAGTAGAATTTGTAAAGTAAGAATGAGTCAAAGTGGATACTGTAGTATCGGGGGTAACATTAGGACGTTTATGCCCCCTGATCAATCTCATGATCGTTTAGGGTTTAGGGTTTAGGGGTTAGGGGTTAGGGTTTAGGGTTTAGGGTTAGGGTTAGGGTTAAGGGTTTAGGGTTTAGGGGAGAGTTTGTGTAATAAAACAGTAAAAGTACTTCTCCAGCTTTTCTGTTTAAAATTCTAGAGTTGTTTCTCTTGATGGGTATAGTGGGGCAGATTGGCAGAGAATACAAGATAAATTAGTGCAGAGAAAAGAGAATGATTAATTGTGTTGGGTACTTAAAAATTACCGTGGAAGTGAATTTGAATTTGGTTGTGTGTTCAGAGCCTTTTTCATATTCATTAGCAGTTTGGAATATGAACTTTGATATTAAAAAAAAAAATCAAGAATTTGGTAAAATTTGTGTTACCTGTGAAAGGTTCTCTTAGTTCTCTAATTAGGATAAAAATTCTGATACTAAAAGATAGCCATGATATATTGCTTATATTATGCATATTTATGTACTTAAATTGTGGAACTACTATTATAATTGTCCTCATCTTATTCATAACTATTATTAGTTATTAATGTTTTGAAGGAAATGGCGACACAAGGTAGCGAAATTATTAATTTGTACAACAAGGAAACGTCAATCTTCCATACTAGCATCGAATACCACAATAGTAGCTCCCTCGGATGCCAACCAAGTTATCCATCTACAACAAGAAGTCATTCTTTTGAAGCAAACTCTTAGATGACACTCAATTATTATTTTCTTCTTGGTTGTAGTTGTGTTAGGACTATTATTCAAAAATTGAAATGTAATTTGGTGTGGTTCTTTAAGTCCTGCAGATGACCAGGATTGCTCCAAATTCCCTGTGTATGTAGGGATTGGGGGTAGGAGATGTCTACTTTGTCGCAAATTTCTTTTGTTTGGGCTCCATTATGTTTAATTAATGAGTTGCTTTGTTTTGTTATACGACTTCAATATCTTTTGTTCAAATAACGAAATGACTAGATTTAGGTTTCTGTAAGAGCTTGCACTACTTGGCAATTGCATAAATATTTTGTAGCTCGGTTAGAAAATTATAAGTTTGCTTTTTTTTTTTTTGGTAGAACATTGAGAAATTAATAAGTTTGCTTTAAAGCTTCAAGCTTTAAGCTTTACTGCATTTAGCATTAAAGCAATGTTCAGCTATGCAAGATGACACTTATACATTGAAGGCAATCAAGACAAGTCCTGTAACTCACAGATATTACAAATTGCAATGTTGTCCTATTTATCAATGAGATTGATAGTCACAGTTATGATTTTATCCCACTAAATGTTCAATGAAAGAACACGAAATTTATCGATTTGTACAAATTAGTCATATATGTAAATGTCCCACTAAACATTATTCACTAGTCGGTTAATCAACAAAATTTGCAGTCTCACGGTCTTGATTGATAATAAGGGCATGTTAATACTTGAGTTGGCTGCAAGATATAATAGGTAAGAACTAAGAAGACAACAATTGGGCTCCATGCATTCTTGGGTCAATCCCAAATTGAGCCAAATCTATATGCCCTGTTCGAAGTACCTACAAACAACATAGTAAAATAGAAAAAGGATCACCCACAGAAATTGGCCAACATTTTACAGAAATTAAAAGAAGAAAATAGGAGGAGATCATTTTCTCATATAAGTAAATGAATCAACTTGTTGGCGGAACGATGGGCTCTGCATCAACTCAATAAATTCCTCAGGAGTCCATCGACCCTGCTACCACACAAGAATTATACAATTCAGCAACATAAATTTGAAGGATTTAGAAAAATATTAAAACACCAAAATGCTGTTTACCTCAGGTTGGTATGATGCTAAACGTTCATCTAATGACAGTGTCTCAATCAATGGCACTATCAAATCAGGCTTCAAAATATCCCCTAATCCCAAGGCTACCACAATAGATCAAAATTAGACAATTGGAATAACATGTAAGAAAAAGGCATACCATCAAATTACAAATACACGACCAAATCAAACTCAAATCCCTGATTTTCTACTGAATTTGGTTCAAGAATCATTTCACAGTGGCATCTAGTACACTGTAACAGACCATTTGAGTGGAATCCTTCAACTTTTCTGGTTTCAAACAGATGCTAAAGTACCCAATATTGCCTGAAAATTTGGAGAAGTACTTTTAATGTTTTATTACACAAACTCTCCCCTGAAAGGCTGTAAGACTTACCTTACGTTCCTTCAATTTTTTTCCCCTTTCAAAAGTAAATATAATGTCAAAAAGTACAGATATGAACAAAGCCCAGGTAGTTATTAACCAAATTCAGATGAATTTTAAACAGAAAAGCTTACAGTTGAAGCTCTGAACTCCATTGTTGAATAGCTGTTTCTCCATGGCTCCCTTCATTGGTTTCACATGGCATGCACAACAGGGCAATGGCCTCAAGGGCCATCGCCGGAGATACCGCCGTGCTCGAGGTGAGACGAGGGAGAGAAGTGAGAGACCGAAATGAGGTTCGAGCTGCGCAGGTGAGAGTGAAGAAGAAGAGGATGGGTCTGGTGAGTGTGAGCTGCGCAGGTGAGAGTTGTTTGGGTGAAGAAGATGGGTCTGGTGAGTGTGAGCTGCGCAGGTGAGAGGCTGATGAGGTATGGGGTTGAGCAGCTGCCATTAATGCCTTCTTGGAGACTGTGTACTTTCAACCAGCTGTGTTGCGTTTTTGGTCCCCATTCGCTTGACTTTCAAAAGCCACATCAACGGGACCGTAAATTAAAATGCGGTCTATCCCGCATACGAACGTTTTTGTATATATATATTTTCCCACTACAATAACATATTTGAATTAGGCAAATGTGGGAGTGGAGGGGAAAATAATTAACTTAAAAGGGGGTGGATAATTCAGAAGAAACTAATTTGGACTAAAACATGGATCTAGCTCAAATTGCACTTCCCAACTTCTAATTGTGCAACACTCAAAGACAATAAGCCCAGTGTAGTACTATTTTCCATGCCTTTGCCCAATTTTTTTTTCAGGCCTTGCATGTTGGTCCTGGCCCATTGATGGCTTGATTTAATCACGGCCCATTACTTCATAAGAGAACTTAAACAAAAACTGGCATGTAACCAAAATATGATCTATTAATAGTATAGTTTACCTTGACAATTTTTTTAAAATGTGTTGCATGAAGTAGATGTGTTAATTCCTTGAGATAGTATAGGTGATGTTTAAGTTTTAGGAAGCGAAAAGTTTTAAGTTCGACTCTCAATTCAATATTTTTAAACATTAATGGATAAAGAGTGGTTGGATATGAAGTGTTAATCCTATGCAATTTGTTCGCGACAAGTAGGTACGTAGTTGAAATCATGCCACCTATTTTTCCAAATTTATTACCACATGTCAAAATTTAGGACTGCAACTTGGGTAGTTTCAACCTTCCCAACAAACTCCAAGGGCTGTCCAAGTGGTCTTTGGGACGAGTCGTCAATCCGGACATCCTGATTCGAACCTTGGCAACCTCTTGGAGCCGGTCCATGAGATTCATTTCTAGTGAATCCCTTAGTAGCAATACTGAAAAAAAAAAAAAAAAAAAAAAGTATTATCCCATTCTTAGTTTTTAAGATTTTTATATCATATAATATAAAAGTTTAACAAATCCAGAAGGACATTTTGGGCGTTATTTCTGTCGAAAATCAAATGTAAAAAATTAGATGGAAGGATTCACAACTGTCAATGTCATCAAATCATCACCTTCATTTTCTTCTCATCTCCATTTTTCTGGACAAAACTTGCACAAGATTTCATCATTTTCTTGGTTATCCAAACAACCATACTCAATTTGATTGAATATAAACTTGGGTAAAAACTTGAGTTGGGCTGGGCTAGTCTAGGCAAGAGGGTTCTATATACCTCTTGAATTTAGCCTAGCTAACGTTCCAACTTAATCTAACAACTCCTGCCCTAGTATAGGCAACATCTTTCCATTTCTTTACCTTTTCCATCATATTATTGTCTTTCTATTCCCATTGGCCCCATTAAATAAAAAAACAAGAAGGAAATATTCCTATTCCAAATTGCGATCATCATTTGATAAAAAGAAAAGTCCACTTCTCATCTAAGATTTGGATGCCTTTTTTTTTTTTTTTGGCCCCTTTTCCTTACCAAATGCAATTTATATATGAACCAGTTGCATGCAATCAGAAAAATTCCCAAGTGGGGTGAGCAATCTCTTGCTTGGCCCATTTGAGATGATGCCATTAAACTTTGCTAGCTTAGTCAACTTAATGTTTGATGGTGGAACAAAGCAATTTTAGTGTGAGAAATTAACTAAATTTTTTTCGATGGACGGAACCTTTTTGGATTGAATTTTTATTCCCAAAAGAGAAAAAGGACAATGAAAGAACCAAACATGGAAAAAATTGAAATTTCCATCAAATGGTTGCTACCATTTGATGCTTTTATTAGATATATATATATGGGGCATGAGCATCCATCCTTGGTTGCAGGATTCTTTGGGAATGACTTACCCTTATGACTTTATTAATTGATTGGTCATAATCTCCCAAATCATTGTGAAAATATTCCTTTATTCAAAAAATCAAGTCCTTTTTTTATTTTGTTTTGTTTTGTTTTTTGGACAGAAGTTTCATGGGTGGAGGGAAAGAAATATTGACAATTTGGACCGTCGACGTGTGTCTAAAATTCTCTAATAATGTAGGTTCCATTTATAGTTGTAATAAGCACGTGAAAATTTTGATGTCATAAGGTTGGAATAAAAATCACAAATTGGAACTTTTACCCATCAATGAGTGCCTAGAAATCTAATCATATCATGCTCAAGTTAGATCTCAAATCAAATCATGGACTAACATCTTTATCATTTGAATGGGGCTTCCCTAGCTTACTTTTTAACATTTAATGGGAGGCTAGGTATATTCAAAACTGTTTCAATATAACAATCATTGCCAACTTGGTTAACATTATTTTTAGTCACAATTTCAAAGTTTGCAGTATTAAACCACATCATTTGAATTTGACCCCCATGAAAAGAGGTACCCAAAATTCTCACGTTACTTATCAGATCAATCCATCGATCAATATGGGTGCAGTGAATTTTACCAAACAATATTTGCATTAGTTGCATTACAAATCCTGCCTCTAGAATGAGGTCATTCATGAAAATTGAAGATATATAAAACTGATAAAATGAGATCATTTTTTTTTTTTTAGGATTTCATGGATACCATCATGCTTAATTTTCACAATAATTTGTGTTGATAGATGTTTTTATCTGCAATAGCCTGATTTACAGAGAAAAGATTGTAATAGAGCAATTCAAATTTAATGAGATGTGGCCCAAACAGTTAGTGTTAACTGTTTGTTTGGTTTGCAGAGATGTTTTCTATTTTCATTTTCCCCGTTTTCAAAATTTAGAAAATTGCATTTGATTCACTTCTTCTATTTTCAACTAAAAAACATTAAAAAAAACAATTAACATCAAAAATATCATATGGACGGTCTCAAATATTTTTTTTTTTTTTTTTTTTTTTGACGAGGGTGTCTGGGCCAGCTTACGCGCACCTCTATTAATTCTCCAAGTGACTGCAATTCCCTACTAACCACGGCAACCAGATAAAACGTAAGACAAATACCTTAGATAGGTAACCCAAAATACTCGAAACGACGCGGGACGGTCTCAATTCATTCTACAATTCATTCTACATTTTTTAGAACATACGTTTGAGAAAATATTCTTTATTTTTTATTTGCAAACACGTTTTTTAAACGTCTTTTCATTTTTGTTGAATCTGCTATAAAACTGCAGTGTTGGAAAAGAAAAGGCTAGCTAGGGCCTAGGTGGTTCAATGTCAGATCTCTCGTATCTTTCTCCTCATTTCCTCCATATTTTAACCCACTTTCAAATATGAAGGAAAGATAGATTGGACGTAAGAGGAGAAAATGATGAACAGTGAAAAAAAAAAAAAAAACAGAAAAAGGGCGAAAAACATATGGCCGAGTGGTTGAAGAAATATGTGGGTGCTGCAAAAGGGCCAAGAGATTTTCTAATCAGCAGAGAAAATAAGAAAAAATAAGTACGGAATAATTGAGTTGGATTAAGACCTTTGATGGTACTATTGTACGGGGCAACATATGCTGATGAATGCAAAAGGGCCAAGGGATTTTCTAGTAATTAACATAGCTATAGAACTCATGACACGCGCGTGAGCACATGTGTGAGAGATCTAATCAGCTATAGTTGACTTTAATAAAATCAACTAAAATAAATGCAAAAGGGTCAAAGGATTTTCTAGTAATTAATATAGCTATAGAACTCATGACTTGTGTGTGTGTGTGTGAGAGAGAGAGAGAGAAAGAGAGAGAGAGAGAGAGAGAGAGAGCTGACTTTAATAAAATCAGCTAAAAAATTCAAGTAATTGGATTTCTTTTCACTTAATGTATGATTTAATGTGAGAGATCTAGTAAGCTATAGCTGATTTTAATAAAACCAGCTAAAAAATTCAAGTCATTGGTTTTCTTTTCACTTAATGTATGATTTAATGTGAAAAGAAATTCAAGGACTTGAATTTTTTAGCTGATTTTAATTAAAGTCATTTATAGCTGATTAGATCATTTTAAAATATATATATATATAATATTTTTTTTGTTTTTGTCGAAGAATAATCCAAGAAGTGACATTCAGGGTATAAGGTCTAAGGTTCAAGGTTTGACGTATGTGACTTTTGGATAAACTAATAAGGCGTTCATGCAGATGATGTATCTCATGCTTGAATTCAAATTTTCATAAGGTTGAGTATCCTTCTTTATCTTATTAACTTATTCACTATACCGTGTTTTTTACTTAGAAATTTTTGTTTTCATTTTTGTTTTTGTTTTTGTTTTTGTTTTGGAAACAAGGTTGAGTTGAGATGTCACTAATGGTTGTTGCTCTTGGCTGCATTTGGTGTATCATTAATCAGTTTTAATTGGGGAAAAAGAAAATTGGATTTTTTAGTGATAAGTCCCTCAAATCAGACTTGGATTCCATCCAATCCTTGATTTTTTTTACTAACCCATGAGGTCCCTAAAATTCAAATTCTAATAGCCGGTTGCCAATTTTTTTTTTATTTTTTTTTATTTTTATGACACCAATACCCCCATAGTCAAATAAGAATATGATATGTAGGATATTTGTGTCAGTTACATATTTATTATCCAATTTTTTTAGGAAGATAGATAATACTGTTATTTTATTCTTGATTATCTAATATTCTGGTGATTATATTCTTCATATATTAACATATTATTCTCCTATTTTTTCTCTAAAATATTTTGATTCTGTTGGAAATTAAAAGTCTGAAGGTTCTTGGGATTATATTATTTATATATTAACGTATTATTTTCCAATTTTTCTTATAAAATATTTTGATTCTATTGGAAAGTATAAGTCTGAAAGTTCTTTCTGTATACAATATATGTATTTACATGTATAAAATGTATCAATTTCAATTCACATTGAACATATACTGAATGTGTTTATCATAATTCAACATACAAATTTGAATTTTATTCACGGTCTAGCATAACTACATAAATATATAGATCTAACCCAATTGACATATGCATATTTTCACTTTCATTGTAAATACTGATGAAATCTTGGTTTGACAATTGGACTCATATGTATTTTGATAATAACATATACATCTTCAGTTTACATATAAAATTCTATAAATTGCATTGTAGTAATTTATAATGATAACATTTTATACATCTTCATTTTACATATAAAATTCATGTATTTTTCATGAAAAATAATCTCCAATAGTGTAAAATGTCAGACTTTTCAACATATTAATACTCAAAAATCCCGAAAAGCACTCAAAATCAAGTGGTTCCAAATACACAACACATTCCATTACAGAAAATTATATGTATATGATTTTCAAAAAGATACATTTTTTTTGGCTCAAAATTCTGCAAATAATGTATGAATTGAAGCAAGCCGCCGTAAATGGCGAGCACTCAGGCCACACAAAGCTTGAAAAAATAAGTAAAATCGAAAGTTGTTTCTCTTTAATACATACTACATATGCCATTAGAGAAATATATAGGTGTATTGGTTTAGAAGAGGTACATTTTTATGATAAAAAAGCTAAAAAAATGAATTCGATGCACGTTGCCAGGAATTGTGAACACTTCGGCAACAAAACCAGACCTTCGGCAACGATGACGATGACTTCGACGCCCTGGACGATGTTACCAACCTACTACATGATTACTTCATTTTGTTTTTGTTTTTGTTTTTGTTTTTGTTTTTTAAATGGAGTTTTGAAACTTTAATGTTCCAAAGAGTAAGCTGTAGTGGGCCCCGTGTTTTCCTATTGGAAAAGTGAAAATTGAAGAAAAAGGGGGAAACCATAAATGATAGTGTTTTGGAAAATAAGAAAGAGCATGACATTAGTGGTGTTAAGTCTCTCATTAATCATTTTAGAGTATTGTAATATTCAATGGAAAATTGATTATGAATTTGTATACTACCATATATAGGTACCTACTTTTGATGTCCTTTAATTAGTACATCATTAAAGCTAGGTTCCATTATGTTTTACAAGTGTAAAACAGTACAAAACTATGATTCTAAATATCGAAAAGATCAAATCAACATTTGTCAACTTAGGCTAAATCATTATTTATTGACTAGATCACAATCAAGACCTTAAATTAATTTAGGGTCCACTCACTATTTCTCACACAGCCGATGGTATTTTGAAAAAACAGCTGTTGGATTAGATAATCTTCTTATGTATGTTATGCCCGTCAAAAATTACAATGATCCAACAATCGGTTTTCAAAATACAGTCCATGAAACACTCTAACAATATTTACCATTGAATGCTGTAACAACTGTTTAACAGTCTGTATCTTGAAAATCGACCGTTGGATCACTGTGATTTTTGGCAAACATGACATATATTAAAATATTATCTAATCCAACAGTCGGTTTTTCAAAATATCAATTCCAGTAAAAAATGGACCTTAAATTAAGAAAGTCTGGACTTTAATGGATCATATCTCTCTCTCACTATATATATATAAAAGATGGGAGGTAGAACAAACTAAGAAACGCCTAATCAAAAGCCACTATTGAGTTAACTGTTCAGGCCATGAGGGAAAAAGTCTCCCCCATGCACTGGATACTGAGGACATACTTGACCACCTCACGGGCCATCCCATTACACACACTTCTAACAAGATGAAAACGGCATTGAGAATATTTCGGTTCAATCAATTCGTTTAGCTTGGAAATTAGGGTTCTATAAATTGACACCACTCTAATTATTTATTATGGTGGCCAATATAAGTATTTGAAGTTATAGTAAACATTCTATTTAGCTGATGTGGGATTGAATGAATTCTATTCTTCAATGTTGTTAACTTTCCAACCTAAAAGCATAAGCTTATAAGAGGAGAGCCCGAGCAGGTATATATAATTAATTAATTATAACAAGCCTTCTATTTAAGTGATGTGGAATAGAATGAATTTTATTAAACAAGGATGTCTTTTATTTATTTATTTTTGTTCCATTAATTTGTAAACAAAATGTTCTATAATGCCTCCATAATTTTTCATAGAAAATGGAGGCATTAAATTGACTAGGTTCCCTTTTGGCGTAGTCATTTTTTGGGAAACTCCATAATTAAAAAGTTTTTGGGAGACTCCAAATAGACTTCCTAACCTTAAAAGTCATTTTGGAAAGAAAATAACAAAAAGTGTTTGGTGAGTTGTTCAAAATGAACTTTTATGAGAAGTCGGTTACTTTGGAGTCCATTTAGGAGAAGTATAAAAAGTTTGCTTTTAAAAATCCACATTTGATACAAAAGGACTTTCAAAATATGCATTTGCCAAACATTATTTTTATTTTTATTTTTATTTGTTTTCTAATGACTTTTAAATATGTCCATCTTAGGAATCATTTCTTCAAAAATAACTTTCATTTGTAAGAAGTTACGCGAAACCACACCTAGGTTGAGTGTCGACATTCTTTTCTTCTCTCTCTCTCACACACACGCGCCAAACTACACCTAGGTTGAGTGTCATTCTCTCTCTCTCTCTCTCTCTCTCATAGAGAGAGACATTTATTTCTTCCCTAATTTGGACTTTTCTTTCACCTTGATGATGATGATCAAGAAATCTAAGACTATAAGTGTTACCTTGCGAGAGGTGGCAGCCGATGGCTTAATATACTTTTGGACCAACCTAATTGGTGCCCTAAGCACTAGCAAAAATTAAAAAGGGAGTTTGAGAACATGACAAATCAGTGGAATCAACTTGTTATTTTCGCGTGGCTTCATAAGATAGATAATATGATACCAATAATTATGTTCCTAGAATGTTCCCATCCATTTAAAAGAGATTATCAATAGAGTAGAGAAGGAATTGAACTAGCTAGAGTTATTAATAAAGCTTAAGGTGGCCAAATAATGCAATTCAATATATCTTATTATTCTACTTTTTATCCAATCTTTTTATCATATAATATTATCCTATTTGTTTCAAGCTAAGGTACGTGGTGGGAAATCTTTTATGCCTACACTTTACATTCTTGAATACTTTATTGGCTACTATGTTAAAAATGAATTATAAATCTTCGTTTCTATATTATTAAATTGCAAATAGTTTATCTCCCAGTTATATCATAAATGGTGCATGAATCCCATTAGTTATAGTTATTAGACTTGGACCGATCTGATATAATAAACCAGATATCTCGAACCAATTAATGATCTCAATTAGTAATATCTAAGCTCCAATGAACCAATCAATCACTTGAACAAGTTGATTACCGGTCCGATTTTAATGATTGTGTGGCACCACACTCTTGCAAAGCTCATACAAATTACTCCGTCGTATCTTGTGAGAAAATCATACAAAGAGTGACGGGATGTATAGCAATGACCTAATTACAAAAATTTGAAAAAAAAAAATATATATAGGAGAAGATGTTGAAGAAATTATAGATGGAAATTGGGTAAAAACAAATACTCAAATAGAACAATTCAAGATAATGGACCAACAGGCAAGCAGTGGCACATTTATGTGAGGGCCTACCTAGCTAGCTTGAGGATCTAAAGGTCCAAAAAGATGCAACAAACATTCCTTTGTGACAACATGCCACCACTTTTAATCTTACCTTTGTAAGTTTAAATATTAAATTCCCTAAAAATCTAGAAAAAGAGAAATTAATATTAGAATATCCAGATTATGGGAAGAGAGAGAGAAAAAAAAAAAAAGAAGAGAGAAAATCAGTGGGGTGGTGGGAAGAGTGGGTTGAGCACTTATTAAGGGTTGAAGGGGCATGATTTGTGGGGGCCAGATGAATCATCTAATCGCCAAGGCAACATGTCACATCCAAAGGAAAGTGGGTCTGTGAGGCGCAGCGTCTGCGTTTTTTGTTTTGCCTTCTCGATCTCAAGAGGGACCCCCCCATGTCCCTTTAACAGAAAGTCATCATATCCAAGCATCCAACTCATTGTGGCAGTTTTTTCAGTTGTGTTGGGTTTCCACAGCTCTGCTATTTATTTGCCTAGTATTTGCAACATTTCTTTTTTCTACTTGCCATAATATTTTTATGCCTTCTAATAAGATGATTTAATTTAGAGAAAAGAAGAGAAATTAATTTGAAGGGAGAGAATTGATTTTTCGGTATGTGATTAGATGAAAAATTCTAAATACGGAATTCTCAAAAGTACTCTAAACTTTTTCCAAACTAATCAAGATCGATAAGATCCATATTCTGATCAAAAACATAAGAGGGTAGAAGCACAGTTTAATTTGACTTAGCAGAGGCTAGCCTTTCATATCTTCAACCTATTGGAAAAAAAAAAAAAAACAGAACTAAATTTAACTAGCCTGTAAATCTGAATCAAGGTACAGTATCATGTGTTCAATTAAGCTTATAAATTTACACAGAGAGCTGCCTTCTCACTCTTGCGTATATATTCTATTAAAAATTACTATAATTGTCTTGGTTTGATGGTCACTCATGATCATTATGGAACATAATGTGGGTTCAAATAATTAATGTGTCAAAAATATTAATTAAAAAGAAAAAAAAAATCCTATAACAAGCTAGTATTGGTGAAGTACATGTAAAATGGAATGTGGCCAAGATTTTCAGTGGGATTCTTAGGATTGTTTTGTTTTGTTTATTTATTTTTTTATTTTTTCCCCTTATCAAGCATGGAAAACTCAATCAGCTAGAATCCACAGGTAGGGTAGGTAAAAAGAAGAATGTGGAGTAAGAGGAAGAGCAAATATTTTATATTTTTAATATTTATTTTTATTTATTGCATGCTTAATCTCTTTGCTGAAATCCAAGATCTTGGTGAGATCTTAAGGTCATATGGGAAGCTAGTATGGATCAAAAGGAAAGTTAAAAGTGGGATTAAAAATCTTGGACTTTAGAATTAGGACACTCACTTTATGCTAAAATCTAACACCCTTTATCTTGCTTTATGAGTATTAGGTGAAATCATTCATGTTAGGAGGTGGAATATTGCCTGCATAATAAGCCCTAGCTACCTATCCCAAGTTCAATGTATAGAGAAAAAAAATTCATGTTGATAATCATCATCTTCTATGGCATTGGAGATTTGATTAATTAACAATTGTCCCCTAGTGATTAGCGTATGATCAGTGACATGAAATCATCAAATTAATAACTATTTAAGCAAGAAGCAATGATGGATAAACGAACTAAGTCTTTAGTACCCATATATGCTTATTGAGGTAGAATATATTAAGGTAAATATACATGTTGATGGCCCATTTTCAATAAAGAGATCTTGGGTTCGAATTCGTGGAAGAGCATCAATACCCATTTGTTGGTATTAGAAAAATTTAGAGTAGGAGTAAGTTTCTATTGTTTAAAAAAAAAAAAGAAGGAGAATATGATTAATTCGAAGCATTATTACAATTGCGAGTGAGATAGACAATCATTAATTTAGAGCATCTCACCTCTATATGTTAGATTAGCAAGTAATTAAGGTATCATACATATTACATAATACATATATACATACTTAGTTAAGTTAGTTTAGGATTAAATTAATTAATGAAAAGATTTAGAAGTCAATCGCTTATTGGTCTAATAGTATGTATTTTACTTTTAAGAAAGATATCTTAATTTAAGCATATGAAAGCATATCGATGCCTATTTGTTAGTGTTAGAAATGGTTTGAGGTATGGATAGATTTATATTGTTTAACTAAAAAAAAATGAGATTGATTAGAAGAGGATAATGAGTGTTATATATACTTTAATTTTTATCTTTATGCATATTGTTTTCTAGAGTAATTTTCTTATGAGGACTTCCTTACATGAGAACTTGCCTTTTTAGTCAATGAAAGATAATAATTTTGGAAAACCGACCGTTGGATTAGATATTCTTTCAATGTATGCCACGCATGCCAAAAATCACAGTGATCTAACGGTCGGTTTGAAAATACAGACTGTGAAAAACTGTGACCATTAGATATTATCATAAGTTTTCATAGTCTGTATTTTATAAGCCGACTGTCAGATCACTGTCATTTTTGGCATGCACGTTATACTTAGAAAGAATATTCAATCCAACGGTCAGTTTTTCAAAATATCCATTACATGAGCTAAAAAGCCAAGTCCTCACATAAGGTTATGTGAGGACGTCCTCATGAGAAAAGAATTCTTGTTTTCTATATGTAAGAGATCATTTTATCTAGTTATAATTAAACTTAAAATTATTCAAGCAACAATTAATGCTCATGATATGAAAAAAGGAAGTGGATACAAAGTTAATAATTTGGTATTAAGAATATATGAAAGGAAACTTGAGTATTCTACCAAAGTACTGTTAGGTTTGAATAGTGCTAGTTGGAAAGATATTCTCTGGATCAAAATTTTGATCACCTCTCCCATGTCAAATACCATGGCAATTAATATGATATATCACGTCAGTCATTTGTTGAGCTAGCCACACTTAAGCTACTTATGCATAATTTTGCATTGCATTAGCATTATATATCATGTTATTTGGTTATACTGTAGAGTGACTAAAGTTATGATCTATTTAGTTGCACTCTTAGTGATTTATTGTGTGATGTATCATTATATAGCTCAAAAGTTCTATGAAGTTCGAATTCTATTTTGGGAAAATGATCCAAAGGACCCTCAAAACAGTTTTTATTATCAACAATTCCAAATTATAAGATCTTATACCGATAGGCCGACACCCTTTTAGGCGAAATTTGAATTAAAATAATAATTATGGTTTGTCTAATATACCCTTCATTATTTTCAGCTAGATTTCTGTTTTTAATATATTATCTAATATAATTAACGTGAGTTATTTTTATCATGCTTTTTGATTGGAAGAATATCCTAACCGAGTGTATTTGAATTTGAATTGACATAAAGTTTATTCAGGGTTGTATTTAGAAGAATGTTTCATTGTCTAAACCATTGAATGATTTTCAATTTATTAATTTATGCTCTCACTGGTGTACGTTTCTCGATTGCTGCATGGTATAGAAAGTAAGTGAATCTTCTTTAAAGTTGAACTCTATCCAACATAAATGTTTGGTTTCTTATTATTATTATTTTTTGTTTAATGCCATTTTTTAGCTATGCAATGGGTGGTGTCTATGCTGCTTGTATTAATGTATTTTTATGACAGTAAATGGGTTGTGCCGGTTACATAGATACATGTATCTCTGTAACACGATAGAGTTAGTTTTCAATTATAAATACAATAAAGGGCTAAATCCAACTATTACACAATTGTATATACACGACTCAATCCAAAAACCACTCCCAAAATCTAATATTCTGTCAACTTTATGAAAAAATCCCATGCATTTTTATATGTTTTGGCATTTGTATTTATTAATAATTTCACGTATATACATGCGTGCATATGTTATTTGCATTTATACGTGCATGTATATTCTTAACTCGTTGGTTCTTTTTTGGTGTTTGCAGATGGATTTGAATACTACAGTTCTACTTTTGTGTAAATACAATTCGAAAACTACAATTGTTCGTCTTAACAATTATCTCCGCTATGAGAAGATGATTGATTCTCTATATCAGAAATGGGGCAATCTAAGTAGGAATTCTGTGAATATGTTTTATTCATTATCTAGGCATGAACACTGCATGCTAAATGGTGATGATGATTTGGAAAATCTGTTCTTGATTGTCTTACAACTAAGTATTAATAATTTGAAAGTTGTGGTATCCACCGACAATGGAGTTAGCGATAGCAATGGCGAATCTGTGTTGTGCGAAGACAATCAAACAAAATTGAGAAGTAACGGATAGAAGACAATAGTATACATGCATCAGACTCTATTTTTTAATCATCCATCATGTATAAATAGTTATAAACCCCAAAATAAATTCAAATCAGACCAAATACTCATACATGAATCAAACGCAAATACTCATTGACCAATTCCCATATACAAAGATCTAAATCAAACATAATCCAATGTATATACACGACTCAAACCAATATTCCACACCAAAAATACATTTTTCTATCAACCCATGTAAAAACCCAGACATCAATGGAAAAAAATTTGAGCTACACAACTATCTCATACTCAAAACCCCAATACCATATACATAGGGCTAAATCCAAACATTACACAATTGTATATACACGACCCAATCCAACATTCACTCCCAAAATCCATGAATTTACAGGCATAATTGGAAAAATATGTGAGCTTTATCACTTTTTCATACACAAAGATACATTATCATATATAGAATGTTAAATCAAACAATAAAACAACTGTATATACACGTATCAATCCAACAGTCACACCCAAAATCCCATATTCCGTCAACTATATGAAAAAATCCATGTGGTTACATGCATCATTGGAAAAAGATATCATCTTTAGAACTATTTCGTGCTCAAAAATACATTATCACATATAGAAGGTTAAATCAAATCACAACACCACTGTATATACATAACTCAATCCAATAAATACTCCCAAAATGCAATATGCCATTATCAACATTAAAAAAACCCCATGTAGTGATAAAGCTGGTTTTTTCTTCGCCGGTATACCGGAGATGATGTTCGGCGCTGTGAGGAATGCCCAAATCTCATGTGACCATGTCTTGAGAATGTGGGTAATGGAAACCCAAATGGATAAATGATCAGAATGGTGGCTCCTAAATTCTCACAACTGATATATCTCTTTTCTAAGAAATGTTGGTGCCTCTTTAAAAAGTCATTAAATCTTCTGATGGGCATTTTAGACATTTGATAAATGCATTTGCTTATTTAAAAAAATAAAAAAAAATCCGTTAAACTTTTGGGTAAAACTATCTTATTGCACGGTCCTATTGGTATAAGACCCTTCTATTTTCCCCTCTTAATAAGAAGAATTGCTACAGCGTAAGATTTTTAGAATTGTGCCCACAAATCCCACTTTCATTGTCTCCACAAACTATATATTATCTAGAATTGAGGTCTAAGAACTAAGTTAGGATGATTTGGGTTTGGGTTGAATTGTTGGATTGGATCCAATTCATTGCTAGCTCTACTCTCAAATCTCAATAGTCTCCCCCTCTCCCAGCTGCTGCCTCCTCTTTTCCCCCTTCTTCAATTTTAGATTACTTCTGAAAATTTTGCAGGACTCATATCCCACTGTAAGGCCCTGTTTGGATCGCGGGAATCCGGAGATCGGAATGGGAATGGAACGGAATGCGCCTGTTTGGATGCAAAATTTCCATCGGAATGGAATCAGACATCGGAATGCGCCGGAATGAAATGATGCTTGATTCCGCTTAGAAGGTGGAATCACATTACCTACTGATCGGTGGTATTGTGATTCCAACCTTTGGCTGGAATGAGAAAAAGACCAAAGCAGTCCCTCGCTGTCGTCTCCCCACCCTCGCCAGTTGCCATCGACCTCTCGTCGCCATCTTCTTCTCTCCCTCGACGTCGTCTTCCCTCCCTCGCCGCCGTTGACCCTCCCTCGCTGCTGTCGACCCTTGACGTCGTCTTCCTCCCTTGCTGCGTCTTCGTCTCAAACCCGAGAGATCGATCTCAAACTCGATCTCAAACCTTGATGTCCCTCCCATGTTTGCCATCGATCTCAAACCCGTTCCTCGCCGCTGTCTTCAGCCAGTTGCAGGTTTCTCTTTCTTTCTCACCCTCCCCCCACTCTATCTCTAAAAATTTTGCTAAAATCTGACCATACATCATCAGATCTAGGGCTTGATATGTGATCTATGATTTGTGTTATGTGAAAAAAAATTGATTCTGATATAATTTGTTTTCTATGGTTGGGTATAATCTGCTGTGTTTGATGTGATCTATAAACCCTAGCTCTGTTTGGTTGCCGAGAAAGTGGAGGAAAAGAAGGAAAATGAAATTTTCTTCTTCCACCGTGTGTGTGTTTTTTTTTTTTTTTTTTTTTTTTTTTCAAACAAAGCATTGGAGATGAGTATGATGTTTATGGTTTTGAATTTAAAACATTTTATTTTGATAGGAATTGAAGATTGGCAGGTTTATGGTTTTGATTTGGAAAATTTAGATTTGTAGTTTCATCTTGTTTATGTTAATATTTTTTGATCATTGGCAAAGGGGTAAAGTTGGAAAATTACAAAAAATTCCATTCCATTCCTGTCATTGCCAAACACAGGAAATGGAATGGATAGTCATTCCGACGCCTAATTCCAGTCAATATCCAAACGCTTTATATGGAATAAATTTCTGATTCCATTCCATTCCAGCTTGGGAATGGAATCGGATTCCATTCCGACCTATTTGATTCCCCCGATCCAAACGGGGCCTAAGTAGATGAGAATTTCATATGCGTACGGGTTTTCAAAATATTTCTTACTTAATTTTAGTAAGAAATCGCAAGTTAATTAAATTAAGAACCCAACAAAATTCAAATTAATCTAGTACCAATTTTGACCTTCACCCTTCTCTCTTTCACCTAGAATTAAAGGGTTGTAGTGAGTAATGGGGACTCGTTGAAAGTTAAAATGTATATCTTTATTGATAATTAATCGAAAACTGCATCGATCAGCCACGTACATAGATTGAGATTGAGGATGAATGGATAACAAAATGGTGGAATGATCGATCAAAAGCACTTTCCACCTAAAAAAGTTACATTAATTTCAACTTGAAAGCTTTAGCTTTTTCTCTTCCTAGACATGCATATGATAAAGTTGGAGTACGTGATGACCTTTCAACTCAACTCATGCGTGCATAAACGGACAAATCTTTCATATTTCGATCAACTATACATTCCAACATAATGATATATATATATATATATATATATATATATATATATATAGTCATTCTATTACAAGGTTGACCTTGCATAAGGTTATGCAAGGTCGGCTCCATATCTCCAATTTTAGAAGACAGTTCCTAGAACTGACCGTTGGATTAGATGCTCCCACTTTGTATGTCATGCCTGAAAAAAATCATAGTGATCCAACGGTTGGTTTTTGAAATATATCATTGTGAAAATATGCAATTTATTTGTTCTTCAAAAAATCACCATTTTTTTTTAACGTCAGTTATTTCAAAAACCAACCATCGGATCACTGTGATTTTTTGCAGGCATGACATACAGAGTGGGAGCATCTAATCCAACGGTTAGTTTTAGGAACTGTCTTCTAAAATTGGAGATATGGAGCCGATTTTGCATTACCTTATGCAAGGTCGACCTTATAATAGAATGACTAATATATATATATATATATATATATATATATATATATATATATATA
>JAESVK010000823.1:1487442-1499383 GCA_017140935.1 Hamamelis virginiana
AGAGAGAGAGAGAGAGAGAGTTAAAGGACATTCCAGAAAGAAAAAGAACAGAGAGAGTAGGAGTTGAAGCATGTGATTAATTTTGAACGTAATTAAGGAACAATAAAGGAATCTCGATTCCATGCTTTCTTTCTCTTAAGATCGAGTCTTCAAAATAAATGTATTCAATTCAAGTCTCTAATGGAGTTTGGCTTTGTTTGGTTGGTTGGTTAAAATTCTGTGGGACTCTCTCTCTCTCCTACTCATTATGGTCGGTCGATCTTGTGGGCATTCAATTTATACGCTAAGTATCTTGTACCCACTACTTTGACTAACCACCGTCACCAGAAACGTACTAGAAGAAAATAATTTTCTCAATTTTCATTGTTAGTTTCCTAGAACCTACTGCATGCTTATGGAATTCACATTTTTAGATATAGAGAGAGAAAGAGGACCGAAAGGTAGTATAATTTTAGGGAGAGAAAAGAGGACAGAAAGTTATATATAGTACTAATTTTCTCAATTTTCAACAGCAATGTTCTGGCTTTTTATTCTGGGTTTTCAAACAGTGAATTAATTAAGGTCTCTCTTTATTCATATACTTTTCAGAAAATGCTCTTCAAAATGAAGGAAAAAATACCCCCAAAAAGTTAACAACTCAATATCATATGTATAGGAGATTCTAATGATTTCCTTAAGGCCAGATGCAGCACAGATATTGAAAAATGAATAGCCAGATTAGATTTACCTCTTATGTAAGACATGCCTGTAAAAAAATCATAGTAATCTAACACTCGAACTGATTGCAAAAAATTGATAATATTTTGAATAATAAAAAAATCACATTCTTTTACTATAATATTTTTTAAAAATGAAAAATCAACGGTTAATTGGCTACCTGTGATTTTTGGATGGCATAACATATATAAAAGGATTGAGTATCTAATTAAATGGTCGATTTTTCAAAATTTATTTTGCAACTGGTTCTAATGAGGTCACTTGACACAAAGTTGTGCCAGGTAGGGTGCACCTTATACTAGCATCACCATATATATATATATATGAGAAATGTTCCATTGGGGTCAGACCCCATTTGGATAAATACGGTCCACTCCTCATTGGGATAGTTGAGACAGGTATTTTGAAAAAGTGATCGTTGGATTAGATACTCCTGTTACGTATGTCATGTTTGCCAAAAATCACAGTGATCCAACGGTTGGTTCATGAGAAAACTGTCTGTAAAAAAAATCTGACACTTAAAAAATGATAAAATATCAGTTTTTTTCACAGTTAGTTTTCTCAGAAACCAACCGTTGGATCACTGTGATTTGTGGCAGACATGAGATACATGTAACATAGCTAAGCTTCAACTAATAAGAAAGATATGAATGTTCTAACGTCAAAATTATTAAGAAAGACAAAACTCTGCTGGTTTTTTATACAATTTACAAGTTAGGTTATAGCTGCTAGTTTCAATAGGCTTTACAAGGGGCGCCGGTGAAGATCCCAGCTAACCTTCCTAACTTTCCACTAACTTTGGGAAGGGTTTTCAAGTTTTAAATGGTCATGAAGATGCCTACTAAATTGGTGTATAAAGTTAAAACTTGTACCAGTTGCTTTGGTTCAAACTACACCCCCACCCCCCCACACCTAAACATCTTTTACTACTCACTAGAACAACCAGTGCATTACAGATTATTTGGGAATTTTGAAATTGGATCAGGCTTACTCACTAAAGAAACATGCATGGGCAGATAATAATGAATCTGACTGGTTTTTAGCTCAATACTGTTTGGTAAGTTGGTTTTTTTCTATAATTCAGATCAACTTTGTAAAAAAAAAAAAGATATAAATATAGTTTTTTCGAACCAATTGTAAACTAATTTATATAAAAATCGAATAGCAATACGTAAAAGATTAGATCTAGCTTGATGCAGTTTTCGGAGTTTTCAAACAAGCCTTTATATAAATATATTTTTCAAACAGCTAGCTTCTTGAAGTGAAATAGCTTTTTAGCTAGCTGCAACATTGTCAATGCATGGAAAGAAATCTTGAAACATGGCAAAATTAACCACTTTGGTGATTGTGTTGTTTTGATTAATTTAAAAGTCACACTCGAGTGAAAGAGGTTGGTTTCGTCCTTCACCATTCTACATATTAAATAAATAAAAAAAAAAAAGAAAGAAGGAAGTGGTAGAATACTTTTTTTTTTTTTTGAAACTCCTGCGCTTTATTAAGAAAACCTCACTTTTGGCGGGGAAAAACCTTGGAAACAAAAAAATCAACTTATAACAACCAAATAACCTGGGAAGATAAATATACAACTAAACCCATCCCAACTATTAATCTTAGAACAAGCCAAAACCTCAACTACCAAAGAGATAAAACAACTCACATAAAAAAAAACCAAGATCGAAACTAAATCTACAATCTTAACAAAGGAAGACCAATCTTATCAATCTTTAGAATGCCTCTTAGCCGATGCGGTATATCCTCAAAACTCGTCCAAACTTTGGATTCTTGACATCCCCATTTTGTCAAGAAATCAGCAGCAGCATTATATTCTCTAAACACGTGCCGAAACACCACCTGCCTACCAGCAATACTACAAATAAGAAAATGCAGTGAATTTTCAAAACTCTGTATTGGTTAATTTTCAAAATTACTCATATTCCTTCTTTACAGTGATTTTTATAACGATTTTTTTTATAAAGGTGTATAATAACATTACTTTAAAGAAAAAAAAAATGGTTTAATTGTCTGGGAGCACCATCACTCTTTCCTTAAAATTCAAATCAGGCCATGCAGTCAAAAAAACAAAATTGTCTGTAACCTTTCTTTTCTAACACATGCCTTGAATAGAATGGAGGGACCCCAACACTTGCATATAATTAATCCCCTTTGCTCCTTGAAATGTCTTTTCTTTTAATGGACCTTTGAATTAAAACAAATTTTGATGGTCATTCAAAATTTAATAGCACTAAGTCTAATAATGAAAAGCAACATAAAAATTTCACTAGCTCCACAATTTCACCCCCATCATTATCAAAGAAGAATTGGAAGTCAATGACCTTTATGTCACACATATACTAGTTCAAGTCTATTTTAAAAATTTTGAATTCAATGATCTTAGTCTTTCAAATGACAATCATATATCCCATATGAATTAAATTGTTTTATTATATTTTATAATTAATATTGATTATGATGATGATTTTAACTTCTTTAAATAATCTCATTTTAGAAAATGAATTTATACGTTCGAACAATGCCATAAAAATTATAATGAATACACTAGAACAATAAGTCATGTCATTACTAACATATCAAACTTGTCATGCCACCCACTGAGAGGTACTAATGCACTTCTCCTTCCTTTCAAATCAAAATAAAGATTGTGGCGAGAAAGTAATCATACCCAAAAAGTTATGGCAAACGTGAACTATGCGGGTTATTATTTAATAATCGTACCATTATTCAATGAGCTCTGCTAAAAATTCTGTCGGTAAGATTTTCATGCAGAGATACGGTGGTATGGTACGGAAATTAATACCATATAAATTATAATTAGCTTATTTAAACAATCAAATAGACCATTATTAAACACATCTCACATGTCATGCCATTTATTAAAAGGTCTCAATGCATTTTGGTTCCTCCATTCAAATTAAATCAAAAGAAGGCAGTGCGAAAGTACAATACCTAGAAAAGGTAATGGTTATTTCGTCCCTTAGTGCCATGAATCAAGTTATAAATTGACTACTCGCCCCGTTTGTGATTTGTGAGTTGAGTGCGCATGTGGTTCATTTTCAACTTTTGTTTAGAGCTTTAGAGCCTTCAGAGCTCGAGCACTGCCCACAAAGCACAAAACAGAGACCTCTCTGTTTTCTTCTCCGTTTTATCATCTTTCTCTCTCTAATCTCTCTCCTCCAAACTTCACAACCCATCAGGTATTAACATTTCTCTCTATAATCAAGAGATGGGAGTGATTTAAATTCTTGTTTTAATAAAGTTTATTGCAAGTAATTTAATGGGGGATTTGTGTTGGTTATATGCAGATTTAAAGAAACAGAGGACATGACAAACCAAAATGTGGTGGTTTCTGATGCAAAATCAGGTATTGGGATGACAATTACAGTCCCGGTATCGAACTCGTCTCTCTTCTCGTCGGCGAAGCCACCAGCAACGCCCGGCGGGTGTGTCGCCATTCCTCGGCCTCGAAAGAAGCTCTTGAAGAAACTCGAAACTGCTGCCGGAGGAGGAGGAGGAGGAGGAGGCAGAGTAAATGCATGGGTCGATTCAATGAGAGCTTCTTCTCCTACTCATATCAAATCCCCTTCTTCTCTTTCTGAAAATGAAGATCAAAACTCTTGGATGGTAAGCAATATTAGTCCTTATTTATTAATTTTCTTCAACAATGATGAATTCTTCTTCTTTTATATATATATATTCTGAATTATATGCAATATATATACGTATAGATTCATCATCCATCGGCTCTAGGAATGTTTGAGCAAATAATAAAAGCATCAAAAGGGAAGCAGATTGTAATGTTTCTTGATTATGATGGCACCCTTTCTCCCATTGTTGAAGACCCAGATCGAGCTTTCATGTCTGATGAGGTTTGTTTGATTATATTTTCAGTTCAACTTTCTCTGATATATATATATTCCAATTACCATCATTTCTTTGTTGTTAACTTTCTTTCATTCATATGTTCTGTAAATCAGATGAGAGAAGCTGTAAGGGATGTTGCTAGATATTTTCCGACGGCCATAGTGACAGGGAGATGCAGAGACAAGGTACATTATTTTTTGAAAATTAGAACATGATGTATATGAAGTTTCTTTCCATCTGATTAATATTCTAAAACTATAATATGTATATATATATATGTATGTATGTATATTGATTGATTGATTTTGCAGGTTTATAGATTTGTAAGACTGGCAGAGCTCTACTACGCAGGCAGCCATGGCATGGATATTAAGGGACCAGCTAAAGGTCGCAAATACATAAAAGTAAGCACTGATCATCAGCACCCAGTGTCCTATAGTGATTAAGTTTTTAATTTTTGGTTCTTAATTAAAATTTTCTTTTCTAAATTCGTATTCTTCTCTTGATTTTTCGATTAAACAGGATAATCAACCAGTCCTTTTCCAAGCTGCCGGGGAATTCTTGCCCATGATTGATGAGGTTTGTTTTTAATTCCTTACATACATTTCCCAAATTTTCATTTTGCATGAAAGATTTGATTAATTTGTACATTCTTTTTTTTTTTTTCAGGTGTACAAAATCTTGTTAGAGAAAACCAAATCCACCCCAGGAGCAAAGGTGGAAAACAACAAATTCTGTGTATCCGTACACTTCAGATGTGTTGATGAAAAGGTACAAATCAAAATTCCAATTTGGGTATTTCTCATATAATTCAATAATTAATATAACTAATTAATTTTAATTATTTATTAATTGTATCAGAGATGGGCTACATTGCTTGACCAGGTCAGAACAGTGCTCAACGAGTACCCAAAGCTTAGATTAAGTCAAGGGAGAATGGTAATATTCTATATTAAGGAAAATAAATTCTTTAAAAATATTATTTATTCCTTAATATTTATTTTGGTATTAATATGAAATATGCCTGACCAACTTAATTGGTTGCTGGTTAATGTAAATAGGTACTAGAGATTCGACCAACGATCAAGTGGGACAAGGGCAAAGCACTCGAATTCTTATTAGAGTCATTAGGTGACTACTCATTTTCCATGAATAAATTAAATTGCTTAGATCAACTAAGATACATATATATATATATATATATATATATATATATATATATATATATATGCTCTTATTAATTAACATACTTAATTAATTAATACTTTTTGTTAATTATTTATCTTCAGGATATGCAAATTCTAGTGATGTTTTACCTGTCTATATTGGAGATGATCGAACCGACGAGGATGCGTTCAAGGTATATATCTAGCTAGGGTTTTTAATTATTACATGCATTTTCTCTAGTAAATTATTCTTAATTATATTCTACAGTTAATTCAAATCGAAAATTTTAATTAATGAATTTTTATATTTGGATGATTAGGTTTTGCGGGATAGAGGACAAGGGTTTGGTATACTAGTGTCCAAAGTTCCAAAGGAAACAAGTGCCTCTTATTCTCTGCAAGAACCATCCGAGGTAAGAACCCATATGATCGAACATTCAATTTCTTTTGTTTAATTAATATTTTTATTTTGTTAATTTTTGTGCATTTTGCATGTTAAGATATTAATACTGAATTCTTATTTTTTAGGTTATGAACTTTTTGCAACGTTTGGTTGAGTGGAAACGTGGTCGCTACAACGGCATTTTAGGGTTTTAACATACAGAATAGCTAGATTGAATCCAACCCTTGAAAAATTGGCTTGGGGGAGAGGGGTTGGAGTTATGTAATTTTCTTGATTAATTAGCTTAAAAATGATATAATTAGGAAGAAAAGTTTTCCTAATTTTATCGTGGTTGGGGATCTTGTAATTTTGTACTTGTTTAGATTAAAAAAAATAGTAAATGGGAAAAAAAAGTAATTTCCTATATAACTTTATCTTTATTTTTCTTTTAGAAATTACCTCTCTCTCTCTCTCTCTCTCTCTCATTGTGAAATTAATATTCTCATATATCTCATAATCCATATATAGCATTTGGAGGCATTTGGTGAAAGTGTATGAGAGTAAGTCAACTGAAAATGAATCTTCCATCTTTTACACAAAACAGTATAATTAAGAGGGTGTGAATTGAACATGTCCACTAATCAATCTAATTGCCAAACCTTGTTCCAAAAGAATAAAAGAATAATATATTTTTTTATCAAAATGCCTAAGAATCTACAAGTTTCCCATATATGTGTCTTTTCCAAGGACTTTTGTGATCGATCGATATTACAAAATGTATGAATCTCTCTCTCTCTCTCTCTCACATTAGCGCGTGCGCCCATAATTAATCATGAGATGGATGTATTATAATGCAATTACCAAAGGCAACGTGATGTAACATTCGCGTGCTTCCATGCATTTTGTTAGTGAGATGTTATTATCAAGCAACCAGCCTAGGCAAGCTAAGGCAATGCATGCTAGCGCTAGTGTATATACATGTCAAATGGTGACGGAAAGTTATTAGGATTTAGTCATTTAGTGCAACTTGAGAAATTGATGAAGACAATAGAAAGAATCATATGCAATTCAGGGTCCACACCACAGCAACAGGAATATATATTGATCTAGCATTTTGGTAGTAGTTTAATTTCTTAGTTTCAAATGGGCAACTTTTTGTTTTTTTAAAGAAGCAGTAGAAGTTTTTCAAAAGATAGAATAGAGGATATATGCCCAAGTACACATGCAAACCACGAAGAAGATAACCCATGTCCCATGATAAGCATACAAGAAATCGCCTTCCTTTCGAAGACTGCAATTTAAATTAACCAGCCCTTAATTAACATTAATGATCACCAATTAGCATTAAAGTTGGAAATTAAAGAATTGGGAACCTTTTACGATGTACAGATCCTATAAAATCAACTTAATCAATATCTATCTTGATACGAAAGTAAAGGTTCTATTATGCTAGCACGTCAAATGGTTCACATAATCCGATCTAAATTTTAGTCCTAATAGTGTTAGTAATGCTCTATATATATATCCCAAAAATTAATTGTCCTAAATGTGTGCCTCAAATGAATACTAACCCTTCATTTATAATTAAGTGAAGTATTAATTTGCTAAAACAAAAAATAAGGATTGTAAATTTTTTTAGGAAAGGGAGGGTTCAAGGGAAAATGGAGAGCTACCCCTTATTATGTAGCTCATGAGCCCAATGGGCTTCATTAGACCCACATACACACACACAAAAGGAAAAAAAAGAGAAGAAAAGGAAAAAAAAAAGGGACATTCATTTGAGATTCTTTTTTGGGACAATTTTTTTAGGACATATAGCATTTAACATTCTCATATTCACCTCTCGCGCACAGCGTGGACTAAGTAGCACCCCAACAACTCCTTAACCTTAATTATTAATTTTGCATTCACTGGAGACAATGGATACTATTTAAACATTTCTTAGTGTTGAAAATTATGGAGGATGGTATGGGAAGTGCTGCTCCCAAGGTCCTACTTGTGGCTGTCAAATGAAGGCGGCCATAGAATTTTAGGCAGTCAAACAAATTAAAATCCTATATATATATCCTTGAACTTTGTGACTTGCAACTTCATTAGCACTAACTTAATAACTTAATAATAATGAAAAGTACTATCTTATAGCTTAACAGTTGTAAAGCTAATTGGGGTAGTCTTGGGAGTCGGATTTAATGCAACTCATGGGACATTATATACATTTTATATGTGTGCATGGTTAAATATTCATGTTTCATTATTGAAGCGTTGAAAGAAAGAAGGCAAGAACCAAAGAAGGTTGGCCTGAGTGGAAGGGGCTCTGGTCGCTTAAGCAAGTGGTCTTAGGTTCGAGCCCTTGTGGATGCAGAAAACTTTCTAGGGAGAAGTCCCGTTTAACGCCCGAAAGTACCTCTGGGGATTAGTCCTGGGCATTGGGGATCCCTTGTTTTACCAAAAAAAAAAAGATAAGAAAGAAGGCAAGAAAACCCTAGCTTGCAATTTTAGACCCTCATATATCCTTTTCGAATGATTGTGACCATAGCTCACAATGTGTAAGTTGATGGCAATACTCAATAATTACGTTAGTCGCCAAGGCTAATGCCTGATCGAACTAGCTAGTACTGTTTTTTTTTTTTTGGCCTTTTTGTACCTTTTTTACTGCTTCCAGCAGGAATGCATTCATCGCGATCTTGTACCTGATCCAGCTCGATCTGAAAGTGAAGAAGTACTCATGAAGTCTCTTTCATCCTTGAGCCAATAAGATAATTAATCAAAACCATTTACAACTTCATGGATTGTGTGAGACATGTAGCAAATTGTACAGGCTCTTTAATAATGATCACAAAATTTGTAAGTGCTATACAGTACAAAACCAAATATTAGATCAAAGGACCAATTTAAATAGCTAGGTATATATATATACCTAGCTATTTATTAGGTATACCATTTTTTTTATAAGCTGTTTTGTCTTCGCCACCACCTATCCATCACCTCAACTGGAAATTCAATACACAACTAGCAAAAGATTATTAATATTATAAGCTTCCATCATGGAGTAATATATATATATATATATATATATATATATATATATAATAACCTTGATTAATTATTGCCACGAACCAATTCGATTAAGGTTTTGTTGTCTTTGAGTGTCAATATAATCAACATCAATAATTGGTAATTAGGGCATAGATATATTAAGTAGATTATTAAATACCCAATCTTTATTTTCATGACAACGATCTTCTTAATTTTATGGCATGCAGTGAATATCTCTTAGTAATTAAATTAGCATAACTAATCGAAACTCATGTCTTTTTTAAGTCAAACGTTCTCTTTACGTAGTCTTATTGCTCCTACCTTCCACCATACATTTCATTTAACTTCTCCCTCATCTCAGACAAGAGGGAAAAAAACAAACAAACAATTAAATAGGACATGGGATATATTTATATATATAAACTGGCATATCTATATATACATCTCGCTGTTGGCCTTTTCACTAGGAATGAACCCCACACTTATGTGTAATTCATGTGAATCTCACCCATAGGAGAGGATGAAAGGGAGTCGGGAAGATAATTAGCATTTTTATTTATTTATTTGACAAACGATAAAAGCTTATCCCAATCCTACTAATAATAACAAATGGGTATCGATAATTTTTTCTGTATTCTGTATTTGAATCCGAAATCTCTTTCCTAGAAGTGGGAATACATCTCACTAGCTAGGCAAACAAAGTATGATCTGTATTTTCTATTAATAAGCTTTAGAAAGAGAAAGGGAGATAGTTGGTACAATTATAGGTCAGGGAACAGAAACATTAATATAGAAACGCAAATTATATGTTTTGACCAGATATTTGACAACAACTAAAAGCTAACATACCAACCTTTATTAGTTTTATTAAACCAAGAAGTACATATAAACTGATTGGAAGATGGATGATCCTAAAAATCCTCTAAAAAGGAAGCAATCTTTACAAAGCTTAAGATATTGGAAACAAGGCCATTGCTCACAAACAGAAGAGTAAGGCCTACACCATTGGGCACTTGGATTTGAGAGTACCCACCTCAAAAGATGAAAGGAATCTCAATGTTTGTTTTTTTTAATGGATTTAGTTTTCTAGTTTAATGGTTATTTTCAAGAGTGTTAGGTGGTGAAAAGGAAACCCACTACCAGGTGAAGGAAATTCCATGGTTGAAGAGGAGTTGGATTCCACTTAAATGTCCCTTGATGTGAAGAAGACATTGATTTTAAAATGGGGACAACCAACATGCTTCCAAGCCATGAAAACCTCTGGCTCTTTCATACGTGTAAAGAAGGGTTCCACTAGATTCAACCCATCATTGGTGCCTTAAATCTGAAATAAACAAAGTCCCTTGAAGCACCAATTATTGGAAATGGGCACTTCCCCAAGACAACCAACTAATAAACCCAAGAGCTTTCACTCAAATCATTCATGACTTTGGGTCTCAAAATAAACCTATTATATTATTTATATGTCCTGTAAAGTGGATTTTCTTGACAATTTAGATACGTTTTCGATTAAATTATATAGTGATAGAATAATTGATTTTGGTACTTACATCTTAGGATTGAAGTGAAAGGTGTAAATTCCACTTTTCTCAAGAAATCAGCCACCAGCTCAAGTTTTTGAACATTAATTGATGCAGAATGGATAGTGCCTTATCAACCGTAAGCTCGTAAGTTTAATTTATTTTTAATAAATCAGTTCAGTCTTGTACAGAAAATAAGACATAAATATAGTTTTTTTTTTTTCCTTTTAAATCAATTGTAAACTGTTTTATTTAAAAACCAGATAACTCGTACTAAGAGAGTGGACCTTATCCTGTTTTCAAAATTCTATTTGATTATCAAATAACCTACTATATCTCCTATAAAGTGGATTTTCGAGGCAATTTAGATATGTTTTCAATTGAATTAATCCCTCTTGCTCCCCACTAAACCATACCCCAAGAATATAAAAACAACTTACAAAGTGTTATAAAATCCTTTGCATTCAAAACTTTCAAACTTAGCCCATAATGTGTTGACACTCCAAAACCATGCCAATATTATTAAATAATCTGGCATCCATTCATACCTCTAATATTTTTAGCCCCTCCACAGCACAGCAGCACCTCTCTCCACGCTGCAAGTCAATAATTTGCTCCTTATTAGGGATGGTCCTGCAGCATGCTTCTGTCTTGGAGAGCTACTCAATATATATATATGGTTCACCAGATAAGTACTGGTCCCGGCCTAGAGGGTTGAGCACACATTGGTGCATATATATATAATTACTTTGGAATAATGTAATTTATGCACTTGGCTGGTCAATGGTTATCTGGATTTGCTTAGTTAACATTGGCCACTTGGATTCCCATGTGAGATTATGACTGACCTTGTTAGAGGGAACAAGTGCCTAAGGTGTTGGTATAAAAGGGTGGTTGTTGCTTGATTAATCCAGCGCGCTACTTTCTCTGTTGGTATAAATATTGTGAACCTCTGACATACAACAATCCATTATTAATTTTCTTTTAATTGGCAGCTTAATTAATTGGCAATGTAATATATGGACAGCACTTGAGTTGCAGTCTGTGGACCAAAATTCACTTTGGAAACTATTGAATTCTTAAGATAATTATTAATATAGGTTGGCATTGAGGGGATAAGGAATCCATATATATATATATATATATATATATATATATATATATATATATATATATATATATATATATATATATATATATAGAGAGAGAGAGAGAGAGAGAGAGAGAGAGAGAGAGAGAGA
>JAESVK010000823.1:1499483-1515028 GCA_017140935.1 Hamamelis virginiana
AGAGAGAGAGAGAGAGAGAGAGAGAGAGAGAGAGAGAGAGAAGTGATCTAATCAGCATTTGCTCACTTTAACTAAAGTCAGCAAATAACACAAGCCCTTGGATTTCATTCACGAAAAATGTTCTAGTGAGCATTTGCTGACTTTAAGCTAAAGTAAGCAAAGAACACAAACCCTTGGATTGGAATCTTGAGATGAATCATCCCTCAAGTGAATGGGAATCCAAGGGTTTGTGTTCTTTACTGACTTTAGTTAAAGTCAGCATTTGCTTACTAGAACATTTCTCCCCATTCACTTAATGGAAGATTCATCTCAAGATTCAAATCCAAGAGTTTGTGTTATTTGCTTACTTTAGTTAAAGTCAGCAAATGCTCACTAAATTATTTATATATATATATATATATATATATATATAAAATCAATGGGTTTGAAATTTGTATCATTGAAAAGAGAGGCACATTATTACTTAAAAAATCTAGCATATATCTAAGCTTAATTATCAGCTAGCCTCGTACATTCATTCTCTTTTTGTAAAGTACTTTTATTGAGGAGAGATGCCTTTTTTCTATAATGGGAATTGACTCCGTTGAAAGTTTCTCTCCTTTAATCAAGTTTGTTTTGTACAAGAACTAAAAATCCAACTCCATTATTGTTATATATGGGTCAAGAAGTACAGACACTTCTCGCAGGTGGCCTGATGGTATTGGATACATGTCAAAAATGACGACACTTATATTTGGCATGGTTTTGACATGACACCTCTAGTGATCTTCATCTTATTTTTCATTTTTCTTCTTTTTTATCCTATCTTCTTTGTGAATGATTCATTTAAGATTTTAAAAAATAATACAAATCGATGTGTCTTAAACTACATATCTAATTTGTTGACATGATATATATATATATATAGTAAAGATCTAGTGAGTTATTGCTAATTTAGATCTAAGTCAACTATGCACTTATGGGCATTGGATCATCTCATTACTTAAAAAAACCTCTATTCATTATATGATCGACCATAAATCTTAGCTGACTTAGATTTAAGTCAGCAGTAGCTGACTAGATGATTTCAATATATAGGCATTGGATCATCTCATTACTTAAAAAAACCTCTATTCATTATATGATCGGCCACAAATCTTAGCTGACTTAGATTTAAGTCAGCAGTAGCTGACTAGATGATTTCAATATATATATATATATATATACAGAAATTCTCTTATGAGGATCACCTTACTTTAAGCTAAAGTAAGCATCTAACAGTAGAGCCGCCTGTGATGAAATTTTGGAAAACTGACAGTTGGATTAGATACCCCTAAAATGTATGTCATGCCTGCCAAAAATCACAGTGATCCAATGGTTAGTTTATGAGAAAACTGACTGCCAAAAAATGATAACATTTTAAAGAACAAAAAAATCATAGTTTTTCACAGTCAGTTTTCTCATAAACTAACCGTTGGATCACTGTGATTTTTGGCAGGCATGACATACATTATAGGGGTATCTAATCCAACGGTCAGTTTTCCAAAATTTCATCACAGGCGGCTCTACTGTTAGATGCTTACTTTAGCTTAAAGTAAGGTGATCCTCATAAGAGAAAACCTCTATATATATATATATATATATATATATATATATATATATATATATACATTTCTTATTTTATAGGTAATAGAGGTAAAAAAAAAAAAAAAAAAAATTTGTCACCGAATCAATTTGAATTCTGTATTTTCTCATTCATGTATTGTGTTACATTGCTCTATTTATAGAGGATTACAAAGAGATAATTTAAAGATAAGATAAAATACATATTAATATAATATATGGTTAACACCCCCCTTCAAGTTGAAGGTGGTCTCCTTGAAAGCTTCAACTTGTCACGTAAAAATTTGAATCGAATGGAGCTTAATCCCTTAGTAAGAATATCTGCAAGTTGATCATGAGTAGAAATAAACTGAACAAGTAAGTCCTTTCGTGCAACCTTGTCTCGAACAAAGTGAAAGTCAATCTCGACATGTTTGGTACGGGCATGGAAAACTGGGTTTGCAGTGAGATAAGTGGCACCAAGATTGTCACACCACAACGTAGGAGCCTTTGGGAGAGAATAACCGAGTTCAAATAGAAGCGATTGCAACCATGTCACTTCAGCAGTTGCATCAGCAATGGCTTTATATTCGGATTCAGTAGAAGATCTTGAGACTGTACGTTGTTTTCTGGAGGACCATGAGAGAAGATTGGAACCCAAGTAAACCACATAACCAGTAGTGGAGCGGCGATCATTCGGGCACCTAGCCCAATCAGAGTCAGTAAAGACATGAATATCGAAAGAACTATGTTTGGAAATGAGAAGACCATAATCTTGGGTAAGTTGAAGATACCTCAAGATACGTTTAAGAGCCATCCAATGATCTTCAGTTGGAGCGTGCATGAACTGACAGACTTTGTTAACAGAAAAGGCAATGTCTGGTCGAGTCAAAGTCAAGTATTAGAGAGAACCAACGATTTGTCGATATAGAGTTGGATTGGATAGTAGCACACCGTTATTTTTAGAGAGTTGTTGCCCAGTAGAACAAGGTGTTTGCACAGGTTTGGAGGTAGCCATCCCGGATTTCTTAAGAAGATTTATGGTGTATTGTTGTTGAGACAAAAGAAGACCTTTAGGATGAGGAAGAGCTTCAATTCCAAGGAAGTAGTGCAGTTAACCAAGGTCTTTTATTGAAAATTCAGCACCAACACTGTGAATAAGATCATATATTTAGGCGTGCCAAATTGTTGCCTGTCACAAGAATGTCATCAACATATACAAGAACATAAATTTGAACATTATTACGAGAAAAGATGAAAAGAGATGGATCCGTTTTGGAAGCAGCAAATCCTTGACATAACAGGAAAGAGGAGAGGCGATGAAACCATGCACGAGGTGCCTGTTTGAGACCATATAAAGATTTGTGCAGTCGACAGACATAGTCAGAATGTGTAGAATCAACAAACCCAGGAGGTTGAGTCATGTAGACTTCTTCATCAAGATGCCCATGCAGGAAGGCATTGTTCACGTCCAATTGACGAATAGACCATCCACGTGAAATGGCAATGGACAATATAGTGCGAATAGTGGTTGGTTTAACAACAGGACTAAAAGTCTCATTGTAATCAATACCATGTTGTTGATGAAAACCTTTTGCAACCAGCCTTGCTTTATATCGTTCAATTGAACCATCAGACCGCCTTTTGATTCGGTAAACCCATTTGCAGCCAACAATATTCATTTGATGGTGAGGCTTATGAAGGGTCCATGTGCCATTCTGAATTAAAGCATTAAACTCAAGAGTCATAGCATGGCGCCATTCAGGTGATTTGTTGGCTTCGGTAAAGCAAGTCGGTTCATAGGATGATAGAGTATCAGAGGATGTAGACTCAAGAGTGGTAGTAAAAGTGCTAGGATGTTTCTTGGTAGGGTTAGGACGTAATTGCATGGGGTGGGTTCGGGTGTTGGTGGGAAGAGCATGGGATTGTTGGAAATTTGAGTTTGCAAGGAGATTTGAATTGGAATTATTATTGAGGGATGAAGGAAAAGTGGGATTAGGAAGTAGAGGTGGGGTCACACGTGAGCCAATAGTGGGTTGAGATAAGTCAACAACAAGTTGAATGCCATGTGGGTTGGTTGTAGTAAATGTGGGAGAGGATAATGATGGATTGGGTGGTTGGGATAATGCAAGGTTTTGAGATGATAATGAAGTGGGAGAGTGAGATTGAGTAGGAGCCGTGAGAGATATGGGGGAATTAGCATTATCCAAGTGAGTTTGTTGAGTGGGAGCCGTGAGTGGAGGAGATGGATTTGAGGTAGCCATGTGCTTGTGAGAGTGAGCTGGTGACGTGGAGAGTATTGGTGGGTTGATTTGAGTTTGTAAAATGGGATAAGAGGTGTTTGAAGTGGGATAAGTAGCCATGTGCATGTGTGAGTTATTATTATCCATATGAGTTTGTTGAGTGGGGGCCGTGAGTGGAGGAGGGGAAGTTGAGGCAGCCATGTGCTTGTTAGATTGAGATGGTGACGTGGAGACTATGGATGGGTGGATTTGAGTTTTTAAAATGGAATGAGAGTTATTTGAAGTGGGATAATTATTTGGATGAGAATTACAGGAGAGAGAAAGTGAAGTGGCCGTGAGATTGGGAAGGGGTAGGTGGTTTGTTGGAGATAAAGTATGGGATTGATTCTGATGAGGAGAATTTAAAATAGGAGATGGAATTTGTTGGGATGGGTGAGTGTTGGCCGTGAGATGAGGAGAGTTGGTGGGTGAGGTTGGTTGAAAATTTGAAGTAAGAAATTGATCTAAGTGGAGTGCCGGATTTGAAGTGCCAGATTTGGATGAAATGTAGGAGGAATTTAAATTCAAATTATTGGAATTTGAAGGATGGGGAAGAATGTGAGTTGATGTGGGCAACAATTGTGTGGTAGCTGAAAGCCAAGGGACAGAATTAGAGAATTGGGGATGAGGACCAAGAATAGAAGGAGAGGAATACGGAAATTGTCTTATCAAAGCGAACATGTCTGGCAACATAAATTCGACTAGTAGATGGGTCAAGACAACGATATCCAAGATGACGATTACTATATCCCAAAAAAACACAAGCTTTAGATCGAAAATCCATTTTATGTCTATTATAAGGACGTAAATATGGATAACAACGACACCCAAAAATTTTCAAAAAATAATAATCTGGTGGACGATTAAATAATCGTTGAAGTGGAGAGATATGATTGGTGAGAGGACTGGGCATACGATTGATAAGAAAAACAGCAGTGTCAAAAGCAAAGTGCCAAAAACGACGAGGCACATTGGCATGAGCAAGAAGTGCAAGACCAGTTTCAGCGATATGCCGATTACAACGTTCAACAGAACCATTCTGCTCATGAGTATGAGGACATGGAAGACGATGGATTATACCACATGAATTAAAAAATTTGGATATTTTCCTGTATTCGCCACCCCAATCAGATTGAACAATTTTAATTTTCGAATTAAATTGGCGTTCAACCATCAATTGAAAATTTTGAAAAATAGAATACACATCTGATTTTTGCACTAAAGGAAAATACCATAGATATTTGGAAAAATCATCCAAAAATATTACAAAGTAACGGTGGCCCTTACTTGACAGAACTGGAGAGGGACCCCATACATCAGTAAAAATTAAGTCTAATGGAGCAGAACTGACGGACTTTGTAACAGATAATGACAGACGAGAACTCTTGCCTAGTTGACAAGCATTACATAAAGAATTTAATTTATTAAAGGAACATGGTAGATTATTGGAGTGGATGATTTGGTGGAGAACACGACGATGTGGATGACCCAACCGACTATGCCAGCATTCTGAAGAGACACGTTCAGCAGCAAAGAGAGATGGTGAGACAGAGAAGGAAGGTGAGGTGGCAGGAAATTTGTAGAGACCCGCATCATTCGGACCTTGGAGCAAAACTTTCTTGGTATGTTGATCCTTGATAACAAAATGAGAGGGGTGAAATTCAAAGAAACAGCAATTATCCTTAGTAAACTGATGAACAGAGAGTAAGGATTTTGTGATTTGTGGTGCATGCAAGATATTAGAAAGAAGAAAAGAGGATGCAGGAGTGTGAAGAGTGGTGGAACCAATATGAGAGATGGGAAGACCCTTACCATTACCAACCCGAACTTGGTCTGATCCTCTGTACTCATCATGATGAGAAAGACTTGCAAGATCCGTGTAATATGATGTGTGGCGCCAGTGTCAGGAAACCATTCTGGATTGGAGTGAGTAGGCACATGATGGACAGTGGTAAAATTGGCGGAGGGATGAATGGTGTGATTAAAGCGATGATAGCAGTTTATGGCAGTGTGATTGTTGCCATTGCAGATTTGGCACCGCGGTTTAGAATCACCATGGGTTGATGAATCATTATAGGAACGAGTGAAAAAGCGACCACCACGGCCCCGACCACGAGGGCGAGAAAACCGACCGCGACCACGGGTAGAAGAGGGTGAAGAGAACCGTTGAGCAACATTGGCACTTGGAGACGATTCTGGCGGAGTAGAGAGAGCTAACTTGGCCATGGAATCAGCATGAATGAATTCATGACTGAGAAGAAGGCTTAGAAGTTCAGCAAAGGGGGTAGGCTCAGGTCGAGCAGTAATCGTGGTAACCATGTCTTTGAAGTCAGAACGGAGTCCTTTCAAAACATAAATGTTGAAATTTGCCATTGATAGGGGACGACCAGCCGCTTGAAGGGCATCAGAACAAGATTTGGCCTCTTGAAGGTAGGTGGTGACAGATTTGTCGCCTTGCTTGAGATTGTGAAGGTCCATATGAAGTTGCATAATCCGAGTGTTGGAGGGCGAGGCAAGTGATTGTTCAAGAGTATAGAAAATTTCTTTGGATGTTTCAAGACCAACCACAAGGGGAAGAACTTCCTCAGACAGAGAAGAAATGAGAAGACTCATGAGGAGTTGATCTTGGCGCACCCAGTCAGTATATGCAGGGTTGGAAATAATTGTGGAATCAATAGTGATGAGAGAAGGAGGACAAGGAAGGGAGCCATCAATGAAACCCATTAGGGCTTGACCACGAAGATAAGGAAGGAGTTGAGTCTTCCAGTATAAAAAATTGGTAGTTTTGAGTTTGAGGGAGATAAAATGATGAGCATTGGAGAGGGTGGGTATGGGTGTGGGTGATGAGGTTGATGATGGAGATGTGGTATTGGTTGATGAAGAGGAAGAAGATGAAGCCATGGCCAAGATGAGAGGATGAGGCTCTGATACCAAGTTGAATCAATTTGAATTCTGTATTTTCTCATTAATGTATTGTGTTACATTGCTCTATTTATAGAGGATTACAAAGAGATAATTTAAAGATAAGATAAAATACATATTAATATAATATATGGTTAACATCCCCCAATGTAAAATATCCTACCAATTTAGCGATTCATTTCCTCCGTAATATAGTCAATGGGCTAATCGATTGATAGTCACTATGTAACATGGCATGCTGCTTAGATATTACCTACCGAGTGAATGTGCCTGATCAAGAAGATTAATTTCAGCTCCTGAGGAGAAAAAATTATAATTCTATATCACCCGACACTTTAACCTAAAATTAAAAACCACCACGACATATCATGGTTTGAATGGTGTGTGAAAAAAGAGGAAAGCAGTTTGAGGAGAGATCCATCACTCAAAGCAGGATACATCATGGTTGTTTTTAATTTTGGGTTAAAGTGTTTGGTGCTATAGTATTTTTCGGAAAAAAATCATGGCAAGTGAAAGATATATAAAGCTTAACCCTAACATGATTTAATTTGATTGAATCAGTAATTAATATCTTGGCTCGAGTTTGCTCTCAGCCTCAGTTTTGTATGCTTTGGGAACCTAATTGATTTGGAAATTAGGTTCCTAAAGATGTTTTGAGTAAAATACCAAGCATATATAGCCCAATATATCTAAGCATCAATGAACTAGCATATAACTGAGCCTGACTGACCAATATTAATTAGCTTAAACCAGACCATTAATTTTCAATGTTCTTTAAACAAATTAATAATTAAGTTTTGGCTTATTAAATTTTCATTACATTTGCGATAAGCTCCATCAGTATAAGCTAATTTTAGATACTTTTGTTGGAACTTTGACACAACCCACATGCAGCTATATAAATGTAAAATGTTGCACCCAAATGTGCACTTCCTTTCTGAGCTAAATATTCATTAATTTCTGCCATTCCTCGACCTCCAAATTTCATCTCACCATGCATTTTTTAGGAGGGGGTTAATGTGCACATTTAGTCCGGCCTTTTTGTTTGTAGTGACTAGATGGCATTCTCTCTCTCTAAAAATTATTGAGAACTAGTTTTGCAATACATGCATGGTTTGTAGAAGAATAGAATCCACTCTATTCCATATCCATTAAATAAAAGGCTTGTTATATTTTCATATATCTATATTAGGCCCTCCACCTACAAACTTAAGCTTTTAGGTTGGAAACTTAATATGATATCAGAGCGCGTGTTAGTTATTCACGAGACAAGGCCCAAACGAGTATGCACGTGAAGAAGAGTATAGAAGAATAAAATTTACTCTATCCCATATCGTCTAAACAAAAGGCTTGTTATAGTTTTATATATACACGTATTGGGCTCTCCACCTACAAGCTTATGTCTTTAGGTTGGAAACTTAACATGATTCAATGTGTTCGAATTTTCATTTCGAACGGTTCTTTGTTGTGCCAGATCTAACCATACTCAATAACTTCTTCGATCTAAATCAATCTAATTAAGCAAACATGGTTCACCATTTTCATCGAATCAGTCTTGATCAGCAGTGTGACAAAAAGTTAAATATATACCTATAAAGTAGTCAACTGATCGAGGGTCAAAATAATTGCTTCAAAATCAAAAGGTTTTGTATGTTATTGATCATCTGCAATATTTGTGTCTTCTCCATAACTTACACAGTATGGTATGGCCTTAATTAAGAACCTCACCAAAAGAAGGGTAAAGGTGGAGTTATGGCCTTTAGCGTTGGGCTAGCTTCTCTATCTCTAAAGCATATAATAACGGAAAATGGTTCTTTAATTTATATATTTGATGGTTTGAATGTAACTCTGAAAAGATACGTGCAAAGATAGTGAGAGAGAGAGAGCGCATATATTTACCAAAAAAAAAAAAAAGGGCCAATAATAAGAAAAAATCTTTTCAAATTAACACTATTCTTCTTACATGGCTTCCACAACAAACACCATATCTTTTGACCCTATTCTCGCTAAAGTTTAAGAACGGACTAATTCCTAAGGATGATCAACATTACCCGTAAAATTCCATTGATCCGATAGTCAAGCTAGGTGCCAAGATTCAATTCTAGAACCTCTGCTGTCATGAGACATGATCATTGACCGCCTGAACTATGTTGATATATAGATTAATTCCACATGCAACAAATACTATCTTATCATGCTTTTTGCATGACATTCCTGAGACAGTATTCGAGTATTTTTCGCTAAACTATCTACAATCAAATTGCATTTAACAGCAATTTTCCTACTCTCACTTTCCAGCACTCCAAGTTTTATTATCACTGGAACATTCATTGATAGAGAGAGAGGGACTTGCACCTTTGAATTTTGGCTCTTCAAGCTCCTTTCAATCTCTTTTGGCACCATGGTATTGAGCCCAATAAGGTCTATATTAAAAACTCTTGAATTCTTATTCCTTTGATAAAAACTTGGATATTTTCCAACACCAATAATCTCTCCTTGCCTAGTACAAGAGAGAGAAGCATCACCACCTTGGTCATAAAAAATAGCCGTTATGAAATTTGGATTTTCGACTCTCAATTTGATGTCATAATCCATGTTGGAATAATAATATTGCTCTTGTGTTTTATTCTTCTTGACAAGGACAATATTCTCAATGTAGAATTTAGGGTCCTTGGAGTCATTAACAATAAAGGGAATGACTTCAATTGGGGTAAGAACAAGGAGGATGATAAGTACAATGATGACGATAAGACAAAATGTGGAAGAACAAGGGCGTGACCTCTTACTTTGACCTGGTTTTTTACGGTGGTTTTCGGCGATCGAAGCCTGTTCCAGTGGCGGAATGTGGTAGATTTGATCTTTATGGACTTGGGTCACGTATTTACCGGTGGTGAAGAAAGAGGCTGCGGCGGCGGATTGGGTTTTTGACAAGCTGTCGTGGTCATGATTTCCGCGGCTGGAGTTGGGGGAGCGGTGGTGCGGAGAGGGAGGGTCGTATGGGGAATGGAGGGTAATGGTGGCTTGCATGGGAGTAGGTGGTGCCATGCACAATGAGAGAGAGAGAGAGAGAGAGAGAGAGAGACTTTTAATTTGATGAGAGATGTTACTAATCAATATTGGCCCAGCTATTATTAGCTTGTGCTTACTGGGTCAACTGAATTATGTGATAGGTTGTTTGGAAAATTGGATAAGGTTGAATTTCTTATTTTATTTTTAAGGGAAATAAATAAATTTACCCTCTATGCTAATGTGGGAAAATACTTTGGACCTCTGAATTATCAATTTATTGTGATATATTAACCCTATGTAACATCAATTTTCTGACATATTGAACCATTCTATCAACTAATTGAAATTTTGTTTAATGGAAAAAAGTTACAGGTGCATGTATTCATACCTTCACTTAATGTTGATAGAAAATAACATTCACGTAAATGCACTCGGTTTTCTGTTGATTGAACGGATGTCCAATTAGTTGACAAAAATGTGCAATTTATCACAAATTAATATTAATAGTACAGGGGGTCAATGTGTCACAATTGATAGTTCAAGTCCTTCAGGAGTACAAAGTGTTTTTTCTTGATATTACAGGGGGTCAATTTATAATTTTCTCTATTTTTAAATGGATCACTGATGTGTTTATATACCTTCATTTTTATACAAGGCTCAACAATTTTGTTAGCCTTATGGCTTCAATCCATACTTGTTTATTAATTTTGATGATAACAAACATTGTATTGTATGTGTGCATATAAATCATTTAATTGAACATTATGATATATGTCAATTTTTATTGGTTAGATTAATTGGCTAACTATGTTGAACATTGGTTTATCCTCTGTTTCTTGTATATCTTTCATAATATATTCATACCTATAAGAAACAGGATTTGAGCCATTCAAAGGAAGAAGATTCATATATTCACTAAGGACCTTGAAGAAAGCTATTCCAAAGATGAAGTCTTGCTCAAGTCAAAGATAAAGCCTAATCATCAAGCCTAACACAAGATTTGAAGCTTTATGAAGTCTTTGTTTTTATCTTATGTGATTGATTAGGATTTATATTTGTAAATCTTTTAAATAGGATTGAACTACATTGGCTTAAAAGACTTTGACATCTTAGCTAGACCTTATTTTTACTTGGAAAAATCATTTTGATTGGTTAAAATTATTTTAAAACTTAATGGGCTAGTTTGAAACCAAATAGTTGCCTAAGGTTCATGAAAAATGTATTATGGCCTAGCCTAAGTCAATTGGCAGTAAGCATGTTTTATGAAATTCTTAGCTAGTCGACTAACCCCTTGGTACTAGTCTACTAATTGTGCCCAGATCCTCTAGTCGACTAACCTTTTTTGATCCAGTCGACTAATCGACTCCGAAATCATTTTCATAGTGTATTTAATTAAATCACTCTACTCGACTAACCTTTGAGTCCTAGTCGACTAAGGATGCTCTGCAACAAATAACGGCTAGTTTTTACAAACCAAAACGGCTATATTCTTGTATCCAACAACCATATTTGTTAGAGAGCTTATAAATACCATTTGATTGAGTCTTGGATAAGTAGTTGATCACACTTAATCATATTGAATCACTCTCTTACTCGTATCAAGTTTTTGTTCATCATTTTTGTGTGATTAAATTCAAAAGAATATCTCTCTCTTAAGCCAATACTAGTCCATATTCTTGAAAGATATTAGTGAGAGCTCAAACTTATACACATCTACTCTTAAAGGAGTTATTCCTTGTACACTTTGTTCATCTTGTATCATTTGTGAGAATTAAGGGTATAGTGACACTCTTGTGAGTGAGAATTTACTACCTTTGAAAGTAGATTGTGGGTGAGTGTCTTCCACCTTTGAAAGAAGACCATTGTATAGGTTTCTCCACCTTGAAGGAGTGATTCATAGTGGATTGTGAAATCTTCAAGACGGAGCTCTTAAGGCGTGGATGTAGACGGAGATCGAACCATGTTAAAATCTTTGTGTTTGAATCTCTCTATCTCTATCTCTTGCATTTAAATTTATTTACTTGCTGTATGATTTGTTGATTTATGATTCATTCTTATATTCTCTTCTTCTCCAATTAAATTTATTAACTTGTTTATTTTCTGCTAAATTCAATTGGACCAAATTTTTAATTGGTAATCATTTTATAAAGTTTGATATACTCTATTCACTCCCCTCTAGAGTATATTTTGGGTCAACAAATTTTTTTTTTTTTTTTAAATAACTTGCCAAATAGTGATGAAATAAAAACCCCATCAAACTTATTTTTAATTTTAATTAATTAATTTTTAATTTTTGTTAAATAATTCCTACTATTAATTTCAAGAGAACTACATCGGCTGTTAAATGAAAATTGGATTATTCTTCTCCATTGATTACCGAAAAAAATAATGAAAAAGAAAAAGAAAAGTATCTACGTTTTTGGTGAGGTAGGATTCTGTATAATTTTCTTGGAAAAAATTTTTTGTGCAAACAATTTAACAAATAATGTGATCCAACCAACTATTGAAATTATTGAAATTAATGCCAACTACTGTCTAATGAGAGGTAGGATCAGATATAGGAGGGCGCTATTACCAATAAGTTTTTGGTGTATCTATAGAAAAAAAAAATCAAAAATGCTATACAAACAAGACACTTTAACCCGAAATTAAAAATGATCATGATGTGTCATGCTTTGAGTAGTGTATGAAAAAGATAGAATCGATTTGAGAGAATGGATTTCACTACTCAAAGAAGGACATATCAGGGTGGTTTTTAATTTCGGGTTAAAGTGTCAGAAGCGCCATAGTATTTTTCAAAAAAAATTCGATATGAATGGTATAAAATGAATAACATTAACTAACCAAAACCAGTCGAAAAAAATGGGACCTAGGGCACTATTACCTATTTTTTTAGGTTATTTTTAAGGAAATTAAAAAAAAATTGGTGTGAAGATTTAACTAATAATGTTATCCAATCAATTAATGAAAATGTTGAAATGTGTTACTGCACAACTATTGTCTAGTGCTATAGGAGGTAGGATTTAGATATGGGAGGCCGGGCACTACTATATGCTTTTTCATGTTGATTTTCAAGAAATTAAAAAAATTGGTAAGGCAATACTATGAATAACATGGTACAACCAGCCAAAATAAATCAACCAATTGGGACTACGACAATACTACCTAGCTACTTTTTTCATGATTTTCCTAGAAAAAAAAAAAAAAAAAAATCAGTGCGACTGTTTAATTGACAAATAACGTGGTCCGACCAACTAATGAAAATGTTAAAATGTGCTAGGAGGAGGTAGGATTCAGGCATAGGAAGGCACTATTAACTGCTTTTTCATGTTGATTTTAAGGAGAAAATAAAGATTTTGGTAAGGTAATGTGATGATATGGTTCAACCAACCAAAACCTACCAATGATAGGGGAATGCACTATCACTTACTTTGTTTTTTGGTTTTTCTAAAAAAGAAAGAAAAATTCAATGTGATGGTTTTGTAGAAGAATGAAATTCACTCTATCCCACATTATCTAAATGAAAGGCTTGCTATAGCTTCATATACTTATATTGGGCCCTCCACCTACAAGCTTGGACTTTTAGGTTGGATTGGAAACTTAACAGGTTTGACGGATCACATGGTTCAATCATCAATTAATAAAAATGTTAAAATGTGATACTATTGCTTACTTTTTTCAGGTCTTTTTTAGGGAAAATAATTTGATACAACAATTTGGCAAATAACATGATTCAACTGTTAGTTTTTCAAAATACATATCCCATAATTAGCTATTAGCTTCATGTTTACTTCAGTTGAAATAAACATATGTTGATAGGATCATATATTGACCCTACATCTTTTGAAATTTAGGGTAAGACTAATCCATTAGAAAAATCAAAGTCACTAGTCAAATTTTATCCATTTGATAATTAAGATGCCAAGGTTCGAACACAAAACCTCCATTTCATGCATGTGGTCCTTGATCGGCTGAACAACCTTAATGGATTAACTTATAAAAATATTTGAATATGCTTATGTATGTCAAGTCTAACATATGTATCAATTACATAATGATGTTCAATTAATATCGATCATACCCGATGTATACTTATTCTTACATTTCTATTAAGGGTGCGGTTAGTGCAACCCCTTAGAGTGTTAAGCAAATTCCATTTGTAAATAGACCTCAAATGTTGCTAAGTATACCCCATCAACTTACAAAAATACCCTAATTCCATTTTAATATTCACAAATTTGTATTTGCACCCCATTTCTTGAACATCTTTCTTTTCTCATCCAAACACGACGCACAAGCTAGGGCAAAGGCTCTCTGAGTCTCTGGCAACCACAGCTCGGGTAGGTTTCCTCCTCTCTCTCTCTCTCTTTCTCTCTCTCGGGCTATCTCACTCTGTCTCGCTCTCTCCGTTTGGTAGGAGGGATGGAAAAATAGAAGGAATGAAAGTAGGAGGGATGGGCTTTCCTTCCTCAAGGGAGGGAAATCCTTTTTCCTTCCTGTGTATTTGGTATGATGGATGGAAAAGTGGTTTCCTTCCTTCCATGTGTTTGGTAAATTGGGAGGAGGGAAAGGAAGTAAGCACCTAAATTACAATTATACCCCCACATATATTTAACCAAAATGACATTATACTAATAAATTCTAATAACTATTAAAAAGATTCAGTTATATGTTCATAATTGAGAAATGATAATTTTATAAGTGGGTCTCCGATGATAATTTTTTTTAAATTACTTTTTGTCAAAAAAACAAATTCTAATATTTATGAAATTCTCTTTCTCAGCTCCTTCCTTAGAAAGGCTGAGGGGTTTAAACCAAAAAACTGATGTTAAAATGGTCTTTTCAAAGCCCACATAAGCTGATTTCCAGTTTTTCTTCCACTTTTCCGCCCGAAATTAGGCGAATCGAATACCTCCCTTTTTCCCCCCATTTTTCCCTCCACTTTTCCCTTCCCTCCATACCAAACATGTCCCAAATCTCTCTTTCCTCCACTTTTCCCTCCTCCCATTTCCCTCCTCCCACTTTTCCCTCGTAACAAACAGGTTAAGGATTGTCGTTGCTGCTGCCGTCGATCTTGAACCATGAATGAACCTCCATTGCCGTTGCCTGCCACCATTGCTATTGTCGCTGCTACCATTGCTCTATTGTTGCTGCCGTCATGGGAGTACAGGATGATTTGCATGGGATGTAGTTGGGTTAGTGGATTTTATTTTTAGAGAGAGAAAAACATGGTCATTGGTCCAAGATGTTAAAATAAAATAAAAATTTCTTGGGTTTTGATTTTAAGAGAGAGAGAGACATGGTTCTGATTTATGAAAATTTACCTTGAAGAACACACTAATTTTTAAAATACCAACTCACACAAACTAATTTGGATATTTGCACCCGTATTTACTTTTCTTTTCTTTCCCGTATTTAAGCACCAAATTAGAATCATATATATATGGGTATATATATGATTAGTGTGTCCTTCAAGGAAAATGAAAGAATGAAAGTAAGGGGTACTTGAAGGGGTTGCAATAACAGCACCCTTTCATTAATTTGTCCGAGCGCAACATCTATTAGATATTTAGATTTTTTCAGCATCGGACCTTGCAGTGGGCCATATTTGGGCCATGTACTATCAGGTTACTATTAGCTGGAATTGGGCCATCTTTGACCCAACTAAAAACATAGGAATTACCAGAGGGGAGGGGATGTTGACACACCCTTGAATTATAAGCCCATCCCCTCCAATTTTGATTTTTTACC
>JAESVK010000823.1:1610028-1628050 GCA_017140935.1 Hamamelis virginiana
CGACCTACCCGGGATGGTCGGTATAATGGTCAGGTTGGGGCGTTACAAAATGGTATCAGAGCTCATTAGTAGATCCAGAACGGGAATTCATGCATTTCATATAGAGTCTAGTAAAGGTTAGGAGTTTGTGATAGCGCATGCATCATGTTGAACAGGTTGGGTAGTACACGATAGGGTGGTATGGGAAGATCCGCTCTAACTATTTATTTAACAAGTTGTGCTTTGTTTTATAGAAATGTCGAATCGAAGGTCTACCCGACGTGCTCGAGATACCGGGGAACCCTCGAACGCGAACTCTTCACAAGCTGCCCCTGAAGAAGGCAGTGGGGATGTCCGAAGCTTACTCAGGGAAATGACTACTTTATTACGAAGTTTCACTGGTCGTGGCCGTGGCCGTGGTCGTGATACATTAACTGCGACAGATGAAACTAGACCTTCAGCTTGGAGGGAATTTACGAGGGTAAATCCTCCAAATTTCCTGGGAGGGCCTGACCCATTGATAGCAGAACGGTGGCTTGATGAGATTCATCAACTCTTTGAATTAATTGGTACGCCAGCTGAGCTTAGAGTTCGATTTGCTGCAAGTTGTTTCCATGATAGAGCCGGTGAATGGTGGACAACTATTCGTAGTAAGCCAGGTGTAAACATTGATGGGATGACTTGGGATGACTTTAAGGTAAAATTTAATGAGATGTATGTTCGGGAAACGTATCAAGAGGCAAAATTAGATGAGTTTATGCACCTAACCCAACGGGACATGTCTGTACTTGAATATGAAGGGAAATTCCTAGAGCTATCAAAATACGCGAAGGGGATAATGACTACAGAAGAACAGAAAGCCCGAAGGTTTGAAAAGGGGCTGAAGTTGGAAATCAGGGAACAAATTTATATGCTGAAACTTCCAACCTTATCTCAAGTAGTAGAACGAGCCTATTGGGTGGAGAGAGAACTTCCAGAAATACAGCGCGGTTTTCAGAGGCGAGGCCAGGGAGGCAGGAATCAGAGGCAAGGACAGCGATTCGGTAGGAATGCTGGGAGGAACGCAGGACAGGGCTCGGGGCAGTCTTCAGGACAGTATCAGGAGTACGTGACTATTCCTAGTGCTGCACAGGGTCAGGGTTATGGGCAGGCATCAAGTTCTAGCCAGGGTGGTTATGGCGCTCAGAGACGTAGTGGTGGCAGAGGTGGTAGTGCTAGTAGTGGTGCTAGTGGGAGTACAGGTTCTTCGGGAGGACGTTCTCGTGGTTCACCTTATCAACGCCCAGGACAGCCCGGGAGTGGTGGACGGGATGCTAGTGGGCGATTAGTCTGCTTTTCTTGCGGTAAAGAGGGACATATCGGTCGTGATTGTCCTCTCAAGGCCGACAGCCAGCCACCCCCACAGGCACCCCAGTCCCAGTCATATCAACCCTATCGGCCTCAGCCGCAATCTCAACAATTTCAGCAACAGCAAGGACAACCACACCCTCTCCAGCAGACTCAGTACCGCCCTTTCTCCCCGAATTTCAGGCCCATGCAACAGCCGCAATCTTCTCAGGCTTCACAGCAAGCATCATCTAGCAGGCAACCGCAGAATCGTCAGGGTAGGGGTAGAGGACGAGGTCCTGCTCCGGGTCGTGTGTATGCAATGGTGCCTCCGAATCCAGGGTCAGCGAATGACGTTGTTAAGGGTACGCTCTCTTTATTTAATTCTGGGATCCGAGTACTGTTTGACTCGGGATCCACGCATTCTTTTGTCGATCTTGATTGTGCACTCCGCTTAGAGCTTTTGCTTGATTCTTTAGATTTCCCCGTGTACGTATCTACACCTGTTGGGGAAAATTTGAAAGCAGAAATTGTGTGTAAATCTTGTATCATTTGGATAGATGGTTGGGAGTTCTGTGCAGATCTCATTGTTATGCCTTTGCATGGGTATGACGTGATATTGGGAATGGATTGGTTATCTTTTTATAGAGCAATGGTGGATTGCTTTGGGAAAAAGGTGACCTTGTTTTTGGAAGACGGAAGTCAGGTTTGTTTCATGGGTGAACGAGGCAAATCTGTACCGTTCCCACGAACTCTGAAAGATTTATGGCGAACTCAGGTGAATGGACTTGTGAGTGCCTTGGCGGCACTGGATTTAGATGAAGGTAACTTCTCTTGTTTTGAGCAGTTGCCTGTTGTGAGGGATTTTCTTGATGTCTTCCCTGATGAATTACCTGGTCTGCCTCCTCATCGTGACGTGGACTTCTCTATAGAGGTTTACCCTGGCACTGATCCTATCCATCTTCCCTCTTATAAGATGGCACCCGCTGAATTGAAAGTGCTTGGGGAACAGCTAAATGAATTACAGGCCAAGGGATTCATTCGGGCAAGCCATTCACCGTGGAGTTCACCTGTTTTGTTCGTGAAAAAGAAGGATGGTTCGTTGAGGTTGTGCATCGATTATCGGAAACTGAACAGGGTAACGGTGAAGAACCGCTATCCTTTACCTCGTATCGATGAGTTGTTTGACCAGCTTAAGGGTTCTTGCTACTTCTCAAAGATTGATCTTCGCTCAGGATATTACCAGCTCCGAGTTAAAGAGGAAGATATTCCGAAGACCGCGTTCTGCACTCGTTATGGGTTGTATGAATTCTTGGTGATGCCCTTTGGTTTGACAAATGCTCCTGCTGCTTTCATGGACTTAATGAATAGAGTGTTTCGGCCTTATTTGGATGAGTTTGTTGTAGTCTTCATTGACGACATTCTTATCTATTCTAAGACCAAGCGAGAGCATGCTTCTCATCTTCGTAGGGTATTACAACTCCTGCGAGATCATCAGCTCTATGCAAAGAAGGAGAAATGTGAATTCTGGTTAACTGAAGTAAAATTTCTGGGTCACGTGATTTCTCAGGAAGGCATATCTGTCGACCCCTCAAAGGTGGAAGTTGTGCTAAACTGGGAAAGACCCAAAAACGCCACCGACATTCGTAGCTTCCTTGGACTTGCTGGATATTATCGTCGCTTCATTGCGAATTTCTCTAGAGTAGCAGCTCCTTTGATGAGGCTTACCCGAAAAGGGGTGGCATTTGTTTGGGATGATATTTGCGAGGCAGCTTTTCGTGAACTGCAAACTCGATTGACTTCTGCACCGATTTTGGTGGGTCCTGTCAGTGGGTTGGGGTATACAGTATATTGCGATGCATCTCGACAGGGTTTGGGTTGTGTCCTAATGCAGAATGGTCAGGTTATTGCTTATGGCTCTCGTCAGCTAAAGCCTCATGAACTCAATTACCCCACACATGATTTGGAATTAGCTGCTGTGGTTCACGCTCTAAAGACTTGGAGGTCGTATCTCTATGGAGAAAACTTTGAAGTTTATACCGATCATAGGAGCTTAAAATATATCTTCTCTCAGAAGGACCTAAATTTGAGGCAGCGCCGATGGATGGAGTATATGGAAGACTATGACTTTGAGCTCAAATATCATCCCGGAAAGGCAAATGTTGTTGCAGATGCCTTGAGCAGGAAGTCTCACCCCCGTGTATACAGCTTGGCTTTGGACAGATGGGCAATGTGGAATGTTCTTGAAGACTACGAGATTTATGACATTGGTGAAGGTGTTCAAGGGCATTTGTATAACTTTGCGGTACAACCTATGTTGAATACTCGTGTAATTGAAGCTCAGACCCAAGACGAGGAAGTGATGAGACTTATTGCTCAGATTGGCCGGGGTGAAGAACCCGAAGGGTGGAAAATTTCTAGCACAGATGGTGGGCTACGTTTTCGCAACAGATTATTTGTCCCTCGTGGGCAAATTCGATTTGATGTTCTCAGCGAAGCTCACCGTTCGCGTTTCTCTATCCATCCTGGTGCGACAAAGATGTATCGGGACCTAAAGAGGAATTTCTGGTGGAGAGGTTTGAAAAAGGATGTAGCCGAGTTTGTGGCTCATTGCAAGGTTTGTAGGCAAGTGAAAGCCGAGCATCAGAGGCCATCTGGTTTGCTCCAACCTTTGCCTATTCCAGAATGGAAGTGGGAGCACATAGCAATGGACTTTGTAACTGGATTACCTAGAGCTGAGAATGGGTGTGATGCTGTGTGGGTAATCGTGGATAGATTGACAAAATCTGCTCATTTCCTGCCGATCAGAGAGTCCGACAAATTGAGTACGCTGTGCAGACTATACATCAATGAAATTATCAGTCTTCACGGTGTACCTGTATCCATAGTTTCAGACAGGGACGCAAGGTTTACTGCGCGTTTTTGGGGAGCTTTGAATCGAGCTTTGGGAACTCAACTAACTATGAGTACAGCACACCATCCACAAACCGATGGACAGTCTGAGCGTACCATTCTAATCCTGGAGGATATGCTTCGTGCCTGTGCTCTAGATTTTAAGGGTAGCTGGATCAAGTATGTGAAACTTGCAGAGTTCGCTTATAATAACAGCTATCAGGCTAGCATTGGCATGGCACCTCTCGAGGCTCTTTATGGGCGTCCCTGTAGATCGCCAATCTGTTGGGCAGAAGTTGGAGAGAAACATCTGTTTGGAGAACCCGGAGAAATTCAAGAGGCTACTGAGAAGATCAAGGAGACCACCGAAAAGATTCAGATCATTCGTGATCGTTTGAAGACAGCCCAAAGCAGACAGAAGAACTATTATGATGCGCGTCACAAGGACTTGAAGTTTGAAGTGGGTGAGTATGTTTATCTGAAAGCTTCGCCGCGAAAGGGCGTTGTACGATTCGGAAAGAGGAGCAAATTAGCACCAAGATTCATTGGTCCTTTTCAAATTGTGAGGGAAGTTGGGAATGTGGCGTATCAGTTGGACCTACCCCCGAGTATGTCAAAGGTGCACAATGTGTTTCATGTTTCCATGCTTCGAAAGAGCTTACATGATCCTTCTAAGTTTCTTGCCCTGCCTGGTGAAAAACTCCATGGTGATTGCTCGTACAAAGAAGTGCCGGTGCAAATTCTAGATAAACAACAACGGGTCTTGAGGAATAAAGCTATACCGCAAGTGAAGGTTCTGTGGAGGAACCATGACGTTGAAGATGCTACTTGGGAATCAGAAGAGTCTATGAGAGCGCGGTACCCGTACTTATTTCATGGTTAGTTTGTCTTATAATTTCGGGGACGAAATTTTCAAAAGGGGGTAATGTTGTGATACCCTAAAATTTCTATTGCGCTATTTTATTATTTTAAATGGTGTTGGGAGTATTTTTTTTTTTATATATAAGTTAAGAGTTTTTTTAAAATTTTTGTTTTTAGTTTTGTGGGTAATTAAAAAGGCTTATTATAAGCTAAGGGTCCTTTTTGCAATTTAAGCAAATGTGATTTTTCTTAATTGCAAAACAGCCCTCATCCTCCTCTTTATAAATCCCACGACCCAGCCACTCCTCCCTCACATTTCTCATGTTAGTTTGGGTATTGAGTATTGAGAGCTATAGAGGAGGGCCAAGTCTTGAGGCCGTGAAGCTGCTGGAGTGTTGTTGCCTGAACTTCTTTCACTGAAGCCTCTTTTCTTCCATTAGAGGTAAGGTTTAAAGCTTCTTCTTTCTTCTTTCTTTCTTCTTTTCTCCTCTTGTCTCTGCAAATACCTTCATTTCTCTCTCTCATCTTCGAAATATCCACTGGTTTTATTAAGCTTGGAGAGATTTCTACTTGCATGCAAAGTATTTCAAGGTTTCATGGTTTTACAAAGCATGCATGTAAGTTTTAAATTAGTTTTTAAATGATCCAAGCACTGGCTATGTCGTATTGGTGGGTTTTGCTTCAAAAACCGATTTTTCAAACAATGGATTTCATAATTTTTGGGTTGCATGTTGTGGATTCATGTCAGTGGTGGTATGTTTGGGGATGGATTCAAACATGCATGGCCGAAATCTGCTGAATTTCGAAACTCTGATAGCTTTTCATGATGCTCTGTTTTTGAGCTTGTAGTTTCGGGACTGTGCATGCTTGGGTTTTCCTTATTTTGGTTTCTCATTTCCTAGTTTAGTGAAAGGAGCTTGTAATCCAAAGTCTGCATGCATCAAATCATAAATGAATGGTTAGATTTTTGAACCTCAAGTGGCTGTGGTGAGAATGGTAACCCACGGCAGCCATGGTTGCCTTGTTTCAAGCTCCAATTTTCAGTTTTTATTGATAAACAAAATCAATTTTTCCTTGCATGTAATTAATTCTTTTTTTTAGATCTTTGATTGAGATAATTTAACAACTAAGAGAGAGTTGATGTGGGTTTTGAGGGGCCGAGAGCAGCAGCCATGATGCAGCAGCCGTGAGCAGCAGTTTGAGTTTTTGAAAACTTGATTTAAGCTTTGGTTTTTGATTTTGTTTCAATTTTGAGTTTAACCTGGTTGCATGTGGGATTTATTGAGGCTATTTAGAAGTTTAAAGAGGGGCTGGACTGAGGCCACTGTGAGCTCCGGCCATGGCAGCTCCGGCCATGGCAGGCCCAGCCGTGACAGAACTTGTGGCTTTTCATTTTGAAGTTTTAAAGTGTATATATATACATATATATGTGTTAAACAAGGTTTTTAATCTAATTTATTAATGATGCCATCATTCTCTTTTAATACTGTTTTGCTTTTGATATATATATATATATATTTTTGAAATGTTAAAATGGTAGCAGGTGGGTTTCTCGTGAAGAAGACAACCCCTCAATGGCCAAATTACCATATTGCCCCTACCATTATCATTTTGGCCCTTTTTGATAAATTTGTACTTCAATTTTTAAACGTTTATAACTTTTGCATCTGAGCTCCGATTTTCGCGTACTTTATATGTACGGAAAGCTCTCGGAGTCTAATTTTTAAATATTAGGTTTATTTTATTAGGCAGGGACTTATGCATGTCTTTATTGGTCAATGTTTCAGATCAGGATAGTCCCGATAACTATCCCTTCGCGAGTTAGTGTGCATTTCATCAGAACACTGCTAGGAGTTTATTTGCCCAGCTAAGGTAGGATACAAACCTCTCTAACTCTAATGATATATGATTTGAAACTGCATGAAATGCTGGTTTGATTATAAACTTGTATTGCTTTATGAATAACTTTGATACAGGGAACATAGCTGTTTATAAATACTTGGTGTGGCGTGTTTGTATCTGTTTTGTGAACATAAATGATGGCATATGGTTTACTTACTTCGTCTTTGTTTTGAATGATGACGATGATTATCTGAAATAATGATTTGATACACATATATGCCACTCATTGATATTTTACATGCTCGCTTTGGAGAATCTGTTTAAAATTTATATTCTTACTGTTTTATATGCCTGCTTGGCAAACCTATATGATTTCATGCTGTTAAGCATGGTTCAGGCTCGGTTGATATGCAGGGACATTACATATTTACATTCGACAGTTGGCCATACATTCTAGGCAACTGATCGGCTTCTCTCGAGAGGTTTTGACCTTATAAAGGTCGGTCTTGGCTGTCGTTGTGTCGGGGGCCCGAGAACAACGTAGTTTGGTTGTCGTTGTACCGGAGGCTTATTAGCCTGGGAACAGCGTTCTGATTATTTTATGAGCCTGGTTTTCGAAATGATGAATATTATACTGTGTTTATAACTGATCTAAACCCACACCATTTCTTATGTTGATTTGTGAACTGGATATAAATTGTCTACTTATAATGTTCCTTGTATCGATATTATTATTGTTGGTTGAGATTGTATTCCTACTGGGCATTCCAAGCTCATGCTGTATTTTATGCAGCAGGTTTTCAGGTTCCTAGTAGAGGTCCAGCTGTAGGATCGCCTACTCTTATTGCATTGGGATTAGCAGTGTTCTGGGCTGTACTGCATCGGACTACTTAGATTGCATTTGGAGTTGTAACACTCTTGAACTACTTCTTTATTTATCTTCATCCCATATGCCAGGGTTGTTGGCATTAAGTTTAATACAATGTCTTTAAATTTTTCTCTTTGTATCACTCGGATTTGGGCATGTATGCATTAAAACATATCACTTCATATTGTTATATAATATCCTTTCTTATCCTAAGTGTGGAAATATGAATGAGCAGTACAGGTTGTACCTTCACCTTGACCCGTGTCGACCTACCCGGGATGGTCGGTATAATGGTCAGGTTGGGGCGTTACAAATAATTTGTTATTCTTCTCATCTTCAACAACATTCTTGGAAACAAATGGATTAGATTCATCAAATACGACATGCATAGATTCTTGCACGGTTAGAGTACGTCTATTGTAAACACGATAGGCTTTACTATTAGTAGAGTAACCAATAAAAATACCCACATCGGATTTAGACTCAAAATTTAGCAAGATAATCTTTATCATTTAACATAAAACATTTGGATCCAAAAACTTTGAAGTAACCAATATTTGGTTTTCGACCTTTCCATAACTCATATGGAGTTTTGGTTAGGATAGGTTTAATAAAGACTCTATTTCCCACATAGCAAGCAGTGTTAACCGCTTCCGCCCAAAGGTTCTAGGAAGTTTGTGTTCATTTAGCATGATTCTACCAATTTCTTGTAAAAAACGATTCTTCCTTTCAACCACTCCATTTTGTTGTGGAATTCATGGGGCCGAAAAATTATGTGAGTATCCTTGTGCATCACAAAAATTTTCGATGTCTTGATTCTTAAACTCTCTACCTCTATCACTTCTTACACTAATGATAGAGTGGCCTTGTTCTTTTTCAAGTCTTTTGCAAAGTTTTATAAATTCGCCACATGTATCACTTTTGTGAGATAGGAATAGAACCCAAGTATACCTTGAGTAATCATCAACTAAGACAAAGGCATAAAGTTTACCACCAAGACTAGCTACATCATTTGGTCCAAACAAATCAAGATGTAACAATTCCAAAGGCCTAGAAGAAGAAATATGCGCTTTGGTTTTAAATCTAGTTTTGATTTGTTTTCCAAATTGGAATACATCACAAATTTTATCTTTTGAAAAATTAGCTTTGGGCAAACCTACAACAAGTTCATTTTTAGAAAGCTATTGAAGTAAATCCATGTTAGCATGCCCAAGCCTCCTATGCCATAACCAATTTGAATCTTGTAAAGCGGAAAGACATGTAACATCTTGAGATGTTAAATCATCAAAACAAGTGATATACACATTTCTAAAACATTTAGCAACAAGGATATTGATTTTGTTTTTATCCAAAACATTGCAAGAGTTAGAAGTAGAGTTCACGTAATAGCCATTATCACACAATTGACTAATGCTAAGCAAGTTATGCTTTAAATCTCTAACAAGCAAAATATTATCAATAGTAATAGAACCATTACCAATTTTACCTCTACCAATGATCTTGCCTTTGCTATCATCACCAAAGGTTACAAGTCCACCATCTTTGAGAGTAAAAGAAATGAATTTGTCTTTGTCACCGGTCATATGCCTTGAGCATCCACTATCCAAATACCATTGGTCATTTTTGTTTATGGATTTCAAGCATACCTACAAACACAATACAATTGAACTATTGGTACCCAAATCTCTTGGGTCCTATAAGGTTAGGATTCTCAAACGTTCAAGTTCATTCATAGTAATTGTTTTAGGTTCAAATGATTTCTTGGATGAAGATTCCCTTTTAATCCAAGCTACCATTTTTCTAAGTCATCTTTTTCATCTAAATGGACATTTGAATGTGACATGCTCTTTTCTCTCACCATAATGACAAATAGCATTAGGTTTTGTTTTGTAACATGTGAATGAGAATGAAGTTTTGATTTTGGTTTCTTGGTGTCCATTTTCGTTGAGGCTTTAACAAAGAAGTTTAAATAAAGTGAAGACTTTTTAGAGTTAATATTTGACACATAGCCCAATCCTTCTTTGTTTAGCCCAACTCTTTGAGCTCCAAGTAACCTATCAAATTTTTTTTTTCCATTTGTAAACAATTTTGTTTAAGTCTTCAACTTTGGATTTCAAAAGTTTGTTTTCATTTTCAAAAGTTGAAGAGTCAATTGAAGATTTGGAAATGGAAGATGTGTTTCTCAAGGTCTCAATCTCATTTCTTTGTTTTTCATTTAGCAAAGTCAATTTGGAATTTTCATTCACTAATGCTAATTTCTCATTCTTGAGAGTTGAAAGACTTTTCTTCAAAGATTCAAGTTCCCTTTTTAAAACACAATTTTTATCATAAAATAATTTACTTAAATTTTGAAAGTCCTCTAAAGATAAATCACATTCATCATCATCACAAATTGAATTAGAATTTACCTCATTGTCTTCATCATCATTTGCCATGAGGCAAGATTCCTCAATGTTGGCAAATAAGCAAAAATTAGCCGTCTCCTCTTGGGTGGTCTCTTCATCACTCTTTGCATCCTCAAGAATATCATCCCAAGTGGTGGTGGTGGCGGCCATTGCCTTCCCTTTGCCTCTTTGATCATTTTTTGAATGAAAGTTGTTGTTGTTGGATGATGAGTTCTTGCTAGGACAATGTGCAATGGTATGGCCAAACTTCTTGCAATTGAAGCATCTACCATCATTGGCTTTGACAACTCTCTCATTACTTTGTCTTGATTGATCTTCTTCATCCTTAGGAAGGATTGAAATTGCCTAGTGATAAGAGCCATGTCCTCGCCATCATCAATTTTGGTGAAGTCATCACCATCATTTGCTTCAAGAATGGAGGATTGAAGAGTTAGAGTTCTCTTCACTTGGGCATTGTCTTTCTCACTTTGGATTGCCTCCTTCTCCTTTTTCATAGCAGTTTCATGAGTAATGAGGAAGCCTAGAAGCTCATCAATATTAATCTCCTCAATGTCTTTGGCTTCTTGTATGGCGGTGATTTTAGGACTCCATGAGGGTAAAAGAGCTAGAAGAATCTTAGACACAATGTCATCATTAGGAATAACTTTCCTTAAAGCTTGCAATTCATTCAAAAGATTAGTAAAACGAGTAAACATTTCTCAAACATTTTCACCTTCAATCATCTTAAACATTTCATAGTCTTGTCTAAGCATGAGAGCTTTGGAACGTTTAACTTGTTTGGTACATTCATAAGTGATCTCAAGTTTTCTCCAAATTTCTTGTGTCGTAGCACATGATGAAACTCGATTGTATTCACTAACATTAATAGCACAATACAATACGGTTTTTGCTTTAGAATTAATTTGGATAACTTTCATGTCATCTTCGATCCAATCATCCAAGGTTTTGGGAACAAGTTGCCCTTCGGCATCCTTTTTGAAAACATTTTGATTCCATTTCATTATAACTTTCTAAATTCCCATATCAAAAGGACTCAATCCAATTTTGCATTATATTTTTCCAAAATCCATAGTTTTCACCATAAAAAAATGGAGGTCTATCGGGGTTGGTTCCTATTTGATTTGCCATGATCTTTAGCTCAACAAGTTTGAAAAAAAAATGAGCACTTGCTCTGATACCAATTGTTGGCCCAAAGTATACTCTTGAGGGGGGTGAATAGAGTATAGGCAAATAAAAATTATTTCAAAAATGGGATGCAAGAATTTTGCAAACTTGAAAATGGATAGATAGAATGCAAGATTAAATAACAACTCAATACAACAAATAACAAATAAATAACTTAAAATAAAGAGATTGAGTTAGAAGATCAAACACAACGATTTAACGTGGTTCGGTCTCCGCCTACATCTACGCCTCAAGAACTCCGTCAAGAGGGTTAATCCACTATGCAACTCCTTCGAGGTGGAGAAACCTTTACACTTGCATTCTTTCAAGGTAGAAGACAACTCACCCACAAGAGTTCTCACAAAACCCTTACAATCTCACAATACAAGATGATTGAAAATGGAGTAATACAATAAGTGCTTCACAAAGCTGATGTGTAATGAATACAATAGCACAATAACTTCTCAAATTATCAAATAGATATAGCACAAGAGTTTTGTCAAAGAGAAGTATGAATATTGAATGCTTGAGAGTAATGAATGTTAAGACAAATGAGATTAATCAACTAGGTGAGCAATAAATGAGAGCCAACCTTAAATATATAGTGAACTAGAGCCCAAATGACCGTTTGAAACCCTTAGAGTTGGATTAGAGAGGTTTAGGGTGGTTGGGGATCATTTAATGCTCGAATGACTTATAAGAAGAAAGAGCCGTTTTGAAGTTGCAGAACCATTAGTCGACTAGGACAAGCTTATTAGTCAACTAACAAGGCTTTTTCAAAAGAATTTTTCATTCCCGGGCACAGTTAGTCGACTCGCATAAAGTGATTAGTCGACTAGCTAGTTAAAAATATGTTCGATCAAAATCTGGGTTTGTTAATCGACTAGGACAAGGGTAGTTAGTCGACTAGCAACTTAAAATACTTTGGAAAATTTGATCCGGGAACGATTAGTTGACTAGCTAAGGGTTATTAGTCGACTAGCAAGGTTGCAACCAAAACATGGCTTCTGACCTTTCATTAGTCGACTAGCAAAGGGTTATTAGTCGACTAGTCAAGGGTGATTAGTCGACTAACTTAGAATTTCACAAAGCACTGCCTCTGGACTTCGATTAGTCGATTGGGGCTAAATGGTTAGCCGACTAAGGAAGTTTGCAAAGTCAATAATTCGAAATTTCTAAGTCAAAATCAACACCAAACACTTTGACAAGTTAACTAAGTGTTCCAAAATGTTTTTGGTCAATTTTGAAAGCTAATTTAAGCATGAATGCTAATGCATAATGAGATGTAAAAGATTTGCTCTCGAGCTTTACACAATTGATCATGAGAGAAGCCTTACAAAGAGTTCCTAAATATTTGTGGATCAACTTGACTTCAATTGGCCTTCATAAGCTTGAGCATGTCTTCAAGTTGATCTTCAAGGATTGAACTTCTTTGAATTGCTTTGACACTTGAATTTTAGATCACCATGAGCTTTGATTTGAATAAATGAGCCCTAGAATTACTTGATGAATGTTGATGAGAGTTCCAATAAGAATCTATGGAGACACAACACTCAACCACTTGTTAGAAGAAGTGTATGGTTTAGTTATCATCAAAATAAGGTCAAGGACCTTAGGGCTAACAATACATGTCCACCTTTTCACCCTTTAACTTCCACACTTTAATTTAAAACCATGTATGCTACAATGCACACTTTAAAGTAATACTACAAGTGTCCACATGCCAAAAGTAAAATTGAGTTATTCCAATTACAATTAATAATCGATAATACATTTTGAATTTAATTTAAATTCTTTTTAAATTTACTAAATTAATATTTAATATTCATTTAATTAGTTTTTAAATTAAAATATTTAATTTTTATATTTTAAGTTATTGGCTCGCTGATAACTTTAATATTCAAATAAATAAAAAATAACAGCTGATTTAATTACATTTTTAATTTAATTAAATAAATTTTATTGACTATAGTCTAGCTAATAGTATTTAAATTAAAACCATTAAAAAATTATTTAATTTTTGACACAATAATTATTATTTCTAATTTAAATTTTATTTGATCAATTTCCACCCACCTCTAACAGCTATATTCTCCAACGGCTATATTCTCACACACCTCCAACGGCTCTATTTCAAACTTATATAAACATGTCATTTTTTCTTCTTGCAACTCATCATTTTCAATGTCTACTACAATTTTAACATCATTTTGTTACAGACTTACAGTTCTAATGTCTTCTTCGTCGTAATTTTCTCCTTCAAATGATTCGGATTCTTCAAATTCTTCATCCGATGAGAGCTTTTCAATTTTTCATCGTTATCGAAAACGAATGCAACAACTAACGAATTTACTAGCTTCGCCTCAAATGCTAACAATAATGTCGCAGCCGTCCAAAATGAGACTTCATATTACACGCGATCGAGAGGGAAGTCATCAATAGATATGGAGAGATTACTTCGCCGCCGATTGTACTTACCCACCTCAATACTTTCGTTGATGATACCGAATGCGTAGAGAGTTATTTCTTCGCATTTTATCCGATGTTGAAGCATTTAATCCTTATTTCGTTCGGAAAAAAAAAATGTTGTTGGATGGTGGGGATTATCTTCCATTTGAAAGTAACAGCTGCGATGCATATACTCACATATGGCTTTGCTGCAGATTATTGTGATGAATATATAAAAATTGGAGAAAGCACTGCGATTGAGAGCTTAAAGCTATTTTGTGAAGCTGTTGTTGTCCCAAATATATAACCCTAGAGAGGGGTGAATAGGGTTTATGGCAAATTTTTACAATTAATTACCAAATAAAATTATGGTTCAATTATTAAGCAATGGAAACAAATATATAAATAAGTAATTGAAATGAGAGAAGGGAAGAGAAATCAAACACAACAATTTTAACGAGGTTCGGACTCCGCCTACTCCTCGCCTTGTGCCTTAGCCCAAGGATTTCCAACAAACCACTAAGCATTAGCTCCTTCAAGGTGGAGAAACCTTCACACGATCTTTTTTATCCCAGGTGGAAGACCCTCACCTAAGCTCACAAAGAACTTCACAAATGGCTCACAAAGAACCCCCAAAATGTGCTCACAAAGAACACCCCTTCAAGTCTCACAGAGTGCACTTGAATCAATACAAGAATACAAGAGTAAGTGTGTACAATGAATGTTTCAAATAAGCTGATTTATACAAGTATAGAGCACAACTAACAGCTTCTCAAAAGATTGACTAATATAGCTCAAGTTTTGTATAGAAAAGCTTGAACAATGAATGCTATGAGTGAGTGATAATAACTAGAGTTGGAGTGTTGTAAATAAATGAGGAACTAACCTCTTAAATAACCCTCAAGGTCAAATATGGCCGTTTGACATGAGCTTTAATGCCATTGGATGAGAGGAGAAGAGCAGGGCTCATTTAATGCTCAGATTTCTCAAAATAGAAATAGTCGTTTTTAAGTTGCAGGTTGGTTAGTCGACTAGGACATTGGTGTTAGTCGACTAGACAGTTTAAACATCAAAGCATTTTTGTTCCCGGGCTCGGTTAGTCGACTAGGCATATTTGGTTAGTCGACTAGACAGTTTAAAATATGTTTTCAAAACATCTCGAGCACGGTTAGTCGACTAGGAGGGTTTGCTTAGTGTTGTGACACCAATTTGTGTTTATTTTATAGTCTTTTCTTTCCTTTTTAATTATCTTTTACTCTTATAAATGTTAGGATTAGGTGTTTTTATGTTTTTCTCTGTTTTTGTCTCTTGCAGGTTAGGCGGCCTCTTTTTCTCGTCTTTTCTAAGTCATTTAATGCCAAATGAAGCCATGAGATTCGCCCGCGTGACTTAAAAGTCTCAAATCAACTTTCATTGGTGGAAGGATCGTGTGGATGTATGCATTTTCTGCAATGGGAAGCTAAAAAGAAGGATTTTTCAGTTTTGAGAATCTATTACCGGTAATAGAAATTGATTACCGGTAATAGATTGCAGATTTCAGCATTTCAGGAGGCAGTGCAGTTTATTACCGGTAATGGATTTTCATTACCGGTAATAAAAGTCGCGAATCACTTTTTGGCCGCGTTTTTGCAGCTCAAGCTAGGGGCTTTTTGGGGATTTCGTTCCTCATGTCTTGTAACCCTAAGAGGGGGTATTTAAGCCTAAGTTTTGAGCTGAGTAAGAGTTCCTCAAGTTGTTCTTAGAATAGTTCTTAGCTAGCTCTTAGTTTAACCTAGGTTTTCTTGTGTTTTTGATGTTTTCTTTGTAGTTTAGGTTAGTTTTCCTTTATTCTCTTGTTGTTCATCCTTTGTAAGCTTAGTCTAAGTCATTTATACTCTTTTTATCTCAAGTTGTAAGCTACATTTAAGTTTCTTAATCTAGTGATAGCATTTATTACTTGCTCTTGGCATTTATTTCTCTTGTGTTGTGTTTTTACTTGCATTTCATGGCAAGCTGAGCATTAAAGGTGGATTCTATGGTGGAATCCCTCTCCAAACCCTAAGTAAGTGTATTTCTCTCATTTTGAAAGCTTCAATGTCAAACGAAATGTTGTTCTCTCACTCTCTCATCTTGTGAACCCTTGTAGAATCATATTCATGACCTAAATACAACCAGTAAGTTGTTGTGTTTGGATTGATGAGCACATATGTATTCTACTCGTTTGTGAAAATGCCCAAGAGAGTGGAGAACTACATTCCATCATTTGTCTCTTGTTTAAAGAACTCATATTGCTAAATCCTTCACTCAAGACCATAGGTCAAATGGAATCTTGAGTGTGTATTGAGAGAGAATGCATTTGCTATAGGTTTGGAAGGGATGAAACCATAGGATCCATCTTCTTATTTTACAAGGTTTTTCATTTTCTCATTGCCATTAACTTGGTACAAAAATCATCTTCAACAACCAACCCATATTTTTCACTTTTGTTTATATTCATTGGATAGCATGACCTAAAAATCACTAGAACCTATTCCACTCCCTGTGGATATGACCTAGGACCTCCCTAGTTTATTGCTTGACGACCTTAGGACTCCTACGCTTGGGAATCTTTTGCGCACTTCACTTTTAACGTTCAAGCACTTAGTCGACTAGCTCTTCTGCATTTCTAACTAAGGCTACTGGACTCTCTTTAGTCGACTAGGCAAAGGATGTTAGTCGACTAAAAGACACTTTAGTCGACTAATCAGCATGTTTAGTCGACTAGACTTAAAATTTCTAAAGTTTTAGCTACTGGACCATGTTTAGTCGACTAGACTAGGTTGCTTAGTCGACTAAGCATACATTTGAGTTAAAAACTTGAAATTTCTAAGTCTATTTCAACTTAGTACATCCAATATAGGTCACTAAATTTTTCAAAGGCATTTTTGCAAGTTTTCTAAGGTCAATGAATGCTAATGCAACATGAGAAAACTTTTTGGTTGAGCTATACAAGTTCAATCAAATGAGTAGCCTTACAATGAGGTTCCTAAACATCTTTTTCTCCAAAGGTCTTCAATAATTGACTTCAAGGTGTCCTCCTCAAGCTTCATGCTTCAATGTCTTGCATATTTGCACACTTTGGAAGCTTTGGATGTGTTGATGAGCTCCAACAAGATATGACTTTGATACTATGGAGACAAAAACACTTAACCATTTGTTAGTGACTAAAGTAATGTTTGTTGATCATCAAAGTATGATTAATGCAATTGACCTTAGGGCTAACAGCTGTTATTGGTTTGTACGAGCGACAATACCTGCGTGGGCCAAAAGAAGTTGAACTAGCACATCTCTTTCAATAGAATGAGGAGAGAGGGTTCCCAGGTATGCTTGGGTCAAAAACTGTCCTACTGCGTGGCATGGTTCACATAGGGGCCATCATGGTAAGCCTACCCTAATTTTGGAAGCAGTTGCATTACAAGATTTGTCGATTTGGCATGCTTTTTTCGGTATGGCTAGTTCACATAATGACTTGAATGTCCTAGATCATTCTTCTATATTTGACAATTTCATAGATGGTGAGATGCCTTCAGTAAATTACGAGATCAATGGACGTTAATACACCTTAGGGTATTACTTATCAAATGTTATATACCCGAAATGGGCAACTCTAATTTAGACTATTCCACACTCAACAAATCCTAAAGAGAAGAAGTTCGCTGAAAAACAAGAAGCTGCTAGGAAGGATGTTGGGCGCACATTTGGAGTGTTGCAAATCAAATGGGGTATAACCCAAGGACCAGTACGCTTTTGGAAAAATGATGACATTTGTAGCATAATGAAAACGTGCATTATACTGCACAACATGATTATTGAAGATGAGAGCGGAATAGAGTTAGAACAATGGAGTCCTTTGCCCGAAGAGACTATTTCCCACCCCACATATGATCGAGATCCAGCAGTTCTTGCAGCACACATCACATCTCGTCTTAACAGAATTCGTAATAGAGGAACTAATTCTATGTTACGGATCGATCTCATGGAACATTTGTGGAATCGCTTTGGTAATGAGGCTATTTAAACTATTGAATATTTTATGTAATTTTTAAATCTATGTTAAGTGTGCTTTCTTTTATTTTGTAACTCAAAACCTGATATTGTTGTTCGACTTGTTAACGTACTTTCTTTTAGGGAATAATATAGTTTCATTTAAATAATGGTAGTTTGTGTGGTATAATCAATTAATAATGTGTTTGGAAAATTATATTTTGGTGACACAATT
>JAESVK010000823.1:1672572-1686202 GCA_017140935.1 Hamamelis virginiana
TTATTTTATTTTATTTTTTTCTTGCTTTTGGTATATATATATATATCTCCTCGATCAATTGCTGTACAATTTGACTGAGCTTTCTAATAATTCACGGTTGTTGCCGGAAATTTCTTTAACTCCTGATCCATTCTTGTATATTTTGAAGGCCGGAATAGAGCTCACGCCCTCTGATTTTGCCAAGTACGGGTGGTCTTCAACCTCCACCTGAATTTTTCAACAATACAATTTACATCCTTAAATTACTCATTCAATAAATTGCATAAAGTATCATTGAATTAACAAAATTTCCTTAAACTTTAAAACCGAACAAATAACTCTTCTGAATTTTAGATTAGCTTCACAAAATTTTCCCAAATATTAAAATTGAATCAATAATTCTTCTCAAGTATGAATATCGAACAAATAATACTTCTAAATATGAATTTATAACACTCTACTTTTGTCGATTTGTGAAGTTTAAGGGACTTTTTAAATTTTTATAATTAAAGGATATTATTTGTTTGATTTTGAAGTTTAGAAAGATTTTATGAAACTGACCTATAATTTACATATATTTTGTATAACAAAATTGCTACAGCACCAGACACTTTAACCTAAAATTAAAAATCACCCTAACGTGTCCTGATTTGAGTGGTTAGGTCCATCCTCTCAAACCAATTTCATCTTTATCACACACTACTCAAAGCAAGACACGTCTCGATGGTTTTTAATTTCAGGTTAAAGTGTATGGTGTTAAGTATTTTTCTTTGTATAATTTATCCCTCTTTATTTTTCAATTTTCATATGGAAATTAGAAAAAACTAACCTTGAGGAAGTTGACAGATGGGAATCTCTTGCAGATTTGCTCTAGGAGCTGAAACGCTTGCTTGTGGCTCGTTTTGTTGCAAAACAGCACCACGGACATTCCTGTCATTATTTATATACAATTTGTTTTTGTCATTAAAATTGGTTATTGCTTTAATTACTCATACAAGTCACATAGTAAAAGAAAATTGCTTTTTATCCTCTACTTGCTGTGGTTTCACACTTCCACATCCTTCATAATTTTCACTTTTACCCGTTGAAAACATATTTCTCATAATGATCAAGTTGGGAATATATTTTTAATAATTAAAACTGCAGTTTCATGTTGCAATTTCAATTCATGCAAAGGTCACTATGGAAATATGTTTGGATGTTCCCAACTCAATCAAATTTAAAATTAGGAAAATGCTATGAATCGTTCCAACGTATCACGACAAGTATCACTAAAAGAAATAATGACTCTGAATTTTCAAAAATACCCATTGATGATTTTCCAAAACTACCATCATTTTTTTCTTGTAGCGATTCGTTGTAGCGATGTATAATAGTGCTCAAAAAATTATTTTCAACAGAAAGGTAATTTTCATGAAAATACATCTCATTCGCGAGATAAATAAAAATTTCAAGCAACAAAATAATAAGAAGTAGAATTAGAGCTTACCAGGTGAGGTTACAAAGAATCTGAAACGCTCGTTGCTGGAGACAGAGAAGAGATTTGAACCAAACTTCATGTCCTTAACATCTTCACCACGTTGCTTCTTGAGTTGGATCTGAGCCATGAACAAGGCTCGACCCACCTCCTCATCACCTGGACTTTCTCTTTTCAACATCTCATAATCTTGAATTGAAGCTCCCCACCTTTCCAGCTATATATATATATAAATATATATTCCCAAAACAACATAACAAGCATTTAAGTTAAAGAGTTCTGCTATGCATGCATCCAATCAGGGGATTCCTAACATTAGGTCCTAACTCATGTGGCAAAGAATGCCACATCAGCATGTCACATGATCGATGACCGGATTTGACACATCGGCATATAAATATTACATGAAATGTCCCAGCATGTCACATGATGATGGGACTGCCACAATTTTTGCTTTATAAGAAAGAACAATGCTATTTCTCTCGAATATTTCCATCACACTAATTAGTTAACATATGATGGGTGGTCCATTTCAAAATAAGTAATATTTTTATTTTTTAAGGTCATAGAGGTGATTGGTCCACACATAGTTAGGTGGTCAAAGACAGTTGAAATAGGTGGATGAAATAGCTTTTTCCTTTCTTAAAAAAAAAAATGTGTTTTGGGTAAAGGAAAATGCTACTCGCCCACATATTTCACCTGTTATTAACCATCCATCTCATGTGGACTAATTATGATATTTAAAAATAAATTAAAATGGATCGAAAATTGGAAATAGGTGAGTGAAATAAATGGATGAAATAATATCGCTATTCTGTAAATAGAAATCCCACCAAGAAGCAACGGTGATGTGGACTCCCATCCTATGGGGTGGGTCCCATCAACCTATCATATGGATTGGGAGTGAGATTATATTGGCTTAAAATGCCCAAAAAATGACTACCTTGGCATTGCAATCGGCCCTACGCAGCCTGGCTTTGCTGTAAGAAGGCCGCACATCAAGAGCAGCAGTGCAATCTTCGACGGCCTTCTCAAATTGGCCGAGCTTAGATCGGCACGCTGCTCGGTTGCATAGCAAAAGAGAGTTGTATGGGTCATGTTCTAGTCCTTCACAGTACACAACACAAGCCTCCGAGAACTTTGATGCCTTAAAGAGCTGGTTGCCCCTCAATCGGGCTGATGCCACTACTCGAATCCTCCTTGACACTGCACTTACTTCCTTGTTACTCGAATCGAGTCGAGCAGCATGTTGTGCCATGGCAATGGCATCCTCAAACCTATAAATAAATGACGTGGGTTCAAATTTTATTGTATGTTTAGAAAAAAGAATTCAATAGTAATGATTGTTAAAGTTAATTATGCAAAGTGACAAATGGTTCACTTTAAATTGGAATAAATTTAGTGAAAAATCTCCAAAATTCTATACACGGGATTCCTGTATATGAAATTCAAATTACTCACATCGGTCTTGTAGATCCTACTTATAAAGTGGTCCTACAAATCCTAATGTAAATAGACATGAAGAAGAATTTTGTGTACAAGATTTCTAGAATTGTTCAAATTTAATTTATATATATATTTGATCTATGACAAGCATGAATGCACAAGTTCGAGTCTACTGACCTGCCCATGGCCATGTAAAGTTGTGCCCTAATCATTAATAAATAGCAGGTACGAGAAGGGCCAAAAATTTGAGTACAAGCATCGAGGTCGAAATTTGGTCCGTTTCGAAAGGTAAAATAAGCCTCTTGGTGTCTATGGAGCTTCAGTAAGGCCTCGGCTTGCCAAGCATAGATCTGTTTGTATAAACAATGAAAAATAACCACAGTAAGTTAAAAGGAAAAGTAGAGAATCCTGAATTTGAAAAAGGAAGGGTTGAAGAGAGAGAGTTAACCTCAGGAGCTGAATCGGCACCGGAGGACATTGAACACTGCGTCTCTTTTAGCAAAGTGTTCCAGTCTCTTAATTTGTGAGCCTCAGTGCACCTACTGAGGTGGGTTTGAAGAGCTTGAGTTTGAGCAATGTATTCAGAGTCAGGTTTAGGACATGAGTATTTGTAGTGACACAGTGCTTTCTCTGCTTCTCCCAATCTGCATGACACCATCAACTATCAAACGCCTATCACTTTCTAATTTGTAGTGACACAATGTTTAGGGCATGAGTATTTATGACCTATTGAACAGATGACATGTATCTCTAATTTTTAGAGACCGTTCTTAAATTCAAACACACAAACGACCATCGATATTAATTTGCTAAGATGAGATTGGGATAAGGGCAAGTTTATATTGTTAGACAAAAACAAAAGCCCTCACAGCCTCATTCACTTGGTGTCACTCTGTGTGAGTTCCATTTCATGTGAGTTGAAATGACAAAGGATGGGGTCGTATAGAGGCATCAAATGAAGTATAAATACCTGAGATATAGTGTGGCTAAACGGTGATGAGCTCTGTGATAATAAGGCTCAATTCGAATAGCTTCTCTGCACTCAAAAACTGCCTCTATAAGACGGCCTAATCCTGTTAAGGCAGCACCCTTGTTGCTATGATAGGATGCCTTGCTTGAGTCAAGAGCAATTGCTTTATTATATAAACCCAAGGCCTCTTCAAATCTGCCCACTTTATATTCTTCATTTCCCATACATTTCAATACCTCAGGATCTAATATTCTATTCATCATTGAACCTCCATTCCAGCTTCCTGTCCGTTGGTTCTCATTGCCGGCGGCGGCCTTTCTCACAATGTTGCCCATCGTACCATTACCACCAAGCTTGCCGTTACCGTTACCGTTACTGATTTTGTGATGAGGAAACTGGGCCCGCAAGTTACCCAAGTGGCCTAAAAGCATTACATTACTTGAAGTGGAGCGAATAAGAGCTCCACTTCCATTAGATTGTTGGGGATGATTGTTAATGATCATCCCATTCAGCTCAGTGGAGATGCCGCTGAGCTCCTTCCTTAACTGATTATTGAGGTCGGCTACAGAAGAAGATGAGGTGGACATTCTCGTAGCTTCTGAAGGTTTTGGTGTGATCATCCCATTCAGCTCAGTGGAAATGCCCCTGAGCTCCCTCCTTAGCCGATTCGATGAATCCACTGCGGAGGATGATGTGGAAGTTCTCGTAGCTTCTGAAGGTTTTGGTAGGGTTTTTACAAAATTAGAGGACTCTAGGAAGGCGGGGGAGCTGCCTCGTTGTCGGTTTTTGGAATTATGGGTGGTTGCTGCAGGGACTTTGATTGTAATGTTGGTGTTGTTTGTGGGCAGTGAAGGCACAGATGATGTTTTCCTCGGCCAGAAGTTCCGGCGGCTTGAGAAAATTCCTCTCATTATACCACAGCCCAATTTAGTCTCCACCGGGTACTTAGCCGTTTCTGCCATCTCTCTGTTTGTATGTGTGAGTGTAGGTCTCTTTAAAGATGTATACTTGTAGAAGAAGGGAATGAATTGTTTCTGAAGAATTGAATTTGCAGCTAGAAGCAGGAATTAACTCAAAGAATATATATATATATATATATATAGAGAGAGAGAGAGAGGGAATGATGGAAAGATAGCTTGAATATGAAGATGTTCAATGAAACAGGCCTACTCTCTGGAAGGGGGATGTGTGTGTGTATATATATTTATATAACTCGTGAACCTCCTGGGCCTGGAGTGGCTTCCAAGAAACTAGCTTTATTTCTTTTGGGTTTTGAAAGAAGCAGGGTGAGAGCAGAGATATAAATTAGAAAATAGTATTAATAACAAAAGGAAAATAAAGCAAAAATACAAATACCTCCTCTCTCCCTCAGCCAATCCATTTGGAATGATACAAATGGATTGATACATTTGTGTGTATAATTCCATTGTCGGCTGACAATAGCCCATACACCACAGCTGTCCTTTTTGGTCACTACTGAAGCATATGTTAGGAAAACTGCAAGATCCAAAATCTAAATTAATGGATCATTAGATGGCCGAACCTTCTGTCCTTTTCCTTTGCACCCTGAAATGGACCCGTCATTTGCTTAATTGGTGAACAGTTTGATGCTACAATCTTGTATTGCTAGACAGAACGTCAAAATTGATCGCCAAAGTGATTAAATCAATCCTGTTTCCCTCGTGAGAGGAACAGTTCCTTTGGCGGTCTGCCTACCATCGTTTTCCAAGAGGCTATTTGGAAAACCAAAAGACCTAGCCAGGTCTGCCTAATTTTTATTCGGGGCGCTGTTTGGTAAGTCTCATTTTTCTATAAATTAGTCCAGTCTTGTACTAAAAATAAGATATAAATACAGTTTTTTCAAATCAACTATAAGCCGGTTTATATAAAAATCAAATAGCAATAAAATATTAAACCTAGTTTGATCTAATTTTCAGAGTTCTCGAATAGGCCAGAAAGGCAAATAGGTTAACCTAAGTCTTTTTATTCATGCTTGTGATCATTATGAATTTATAATAAGTGTTTATTCAATAGAAGGGTGCTACAATATTTTGCTAGTTGAATACTGAGAAAAGCTAAAAACAATGAGACAGCCACAGCCCACAAGGAACTGTTTGGCTTGAAACAGCCCCCCCTCCCCTATGCTTTCTAAATCAGTTTCTTCTCTCTGTTTTTCACCCACCCACCCACCCACCTCCCCTCTCCTCTATATTGCGTTGGTAGCAGTTATGCGGTGTCGTTTTGTGAGATTGCTATAGGCAATATTTGTATTTTGGTACAAAATTTAGGCCTTTTTGGGACCACTAGTTGAAAGTGAATGGAGGAGAGAGACTTAGTGGCGGAACCAAAGGGAAGGGAAGGGGGCCTTCCCCCCGATTTTTTGAAAATTTTCTATACAACATAATGTTATTATAAGTTATACTTTACATAAAGCTACCTAAGGTGTCCTCAATAGGGTCAAATGTAGTGCATATTTTGAAAAACTGGTTATTAGATTAGATGAACTGCTTGTCAATTTAATATTTGCCAAAAATCACAATGATCCAACTGTTGGTTTCTGACATATGTCACTGTGAAAAATTATTACATTTAATTTGTTCTTCAAAATATCGTCATTTTTCCCAAGTTAGCTTTTCATAAATCAACCGTTGGATCACTGTGATTTTTTGTGAACATGAAATTGATAAGCAGTTCATCTAACCTAACGGTCATTTTTTCAAAATATGCTTCGCATTTTGCCCTATTTGAACTATGACCCACAAGCTTTAACAAACTCTTATGGATTATACTGAATTTGGGTGGAAAGACTATTTAACCTTCCAATTCCATGGGTTGAATAATGTTATCACCAAATAAATTTGTATGAATATTTATGGTATTGCGATTTTGGCACTAATATTTTGTAAACTTATAGTTTTATACATATTATAAAATGACTATGTTACGCCATTTTCATATTAAAAAATAATACTCTTTCATTAAATTTTGCCCCCGAGAAAAAATCATGGTTCCGCCAGTGAGAGAGAGGACTCTCTGTCTGTCTATGACTTCGCCTACATCATATATGCATTTACTGTTAGCCGATGCCGGCTTCCAACTCTGAACTACCCTGCTCTGGCCGGCACCTTAATTAGACTGACTAATAACTCACAAGTTGGAAAATAAATTTGGATAGTCACTCATCACAAGTCTTCTTGTTGTTTTCTCTCTTTTTTTCTTTAAGGGTACAGTGAAATTGGGTGTGAGCTGTGGATTTACCTTTCAATCTACATACGAGATCGATTAAAGAATAATAATAAGTTTTGAGTTTTGAGTTTCCAGTCCGTCGCTTATTGGATGCATTGGCTTGTGGGTGAACTATGCATCACTCGAGATTGGTTTATAAATCCAAATCTAGTCAGCATATGTTATATAAGCATGAAGTCCATAAATAATTATGGGGTGCGTACATATTTTAAAAAACTAATTGTTGGATTAGATACTGGACTTATGGATGTCTTACATGTCAAAAATTATGGTGATTCAGTATCAGAATTTCAAAATATATATAGGAAAAACTATGACCGCTGAAAACTGTCATAGTTTTTCTCAATAACATTTCCAAAAAACCGACCGTTGGATCATTGCGATTTTGGTAAACGTGACATGCATAAGTATAATAACAAATCCAGGTTAGATTTTCAAAATATATATCCCACAATTATTTATGGATTTCATGCTTACAAAAACTTATATTAGTATATGTTGACTTGATCATTTCTAACGAACATATACCTCTAATAAATTACTTTTTTCATTAGAAAAAAAAAAAAGTTGGAAACCAAGTTAATTATTAGATCTTGAATTCTTGAATATCCAATGATTTTTTGAGTAGTGATTAAGTGATTTCCATTTTCCAGTAGGTGAATCCATACAAAGCAGTACTCATGGTAGGAACAAAAGGTGATGATGAAACCCTTACTGTGCCATGTGTTGAGTTTCTCACTCTCTACTTGCCGACGCCCGACAGAATAGAATTCTCTTAGATTCTTCTCTTTCTGCCTACTCTCTTTTAAAGAGAAAAGTTAGGGAAGCAGACAGATAGAAAGCAAATATACTAATCCCCTGATCCAGACTCACGTTTGCTGACCTTCCTCAATGCTCAAAAAAGGAGTCAAAAGTTTACAACTGTGTGTGGGGGAGGGAGAGATCAGTTTGATTATTATATGTTTCTCTTTGTCAATTTTGGGCAAAAGGGTCCCAACAATTGGCATTCCAAATGGCCAAGATATCAGCATTAAAAGAGGGTTTAGGCTTGTCTTAGCTGAAATGAGATTAATTACAATTGGTTGTGGTAATCAAAATGTCCACGTTCTCACTTGCTTGCTAATTTCAGAAATCAGTTCCAGAAATGTGTTTGGCACAATTCCTTTCTATGGCTTATGCTTACACTTTATAATGTACATAATGAACAGTACAATCATACTGCAATATTAGAATTCAATCCCGGGAATATCTAGATGTAAGAGTGAGAATGTGTTTTGAATTCACAGTCTCTCTTTACCGTTTCTTTCAAGTATTCTTTATAAGATTCAAATTGATACATTTTCTCAAATCAATCCAAATGAGTGCAGATCTTCTGTCTTTATTTCCTATCTCAATTTCTCTTAAAACTAACCTTTGAGAGAGAGAAAATGAAGATACAAAGGATTAAATTAGGAAAATAGAGATATGATGATGAAATTAATAAATAATGATTATTCTTCTGTTAATAATTAATAATAAAAGCCGGCTTTGCCGTCCAGCCAATTAGATAAAAGCACATGCAAACGTTGACTGGAGGGCAAACATGACGTGTTTTGTTTTGTTTCTTAAAACTCTCACATTTCTAATGCAAAAATTGCCTTACACGTACATCTGAACAAATAAACATTTTCATTAAAGCTTATGCTGCAACGTAAAGGCTGACTGCTTAAATTGTAGGGAAAGCAATACCATTCAATAGCTATATATCATCATGTGGACTAATGCTTCAAAACGAAACCAAAATAAAAAAAGAATTGGGAAGAAAGAAATTCAGAAGCGTGTTCGATCATTATACCAGTAAATAATAAATAGTGTGGTTACTGCGTTTTTAGCACAAATTACAAATGGGATATATTATAATTAAGCAGACCTAGTCACTGTGATTAGTTAGCCCAAATGATGAGAGATTGTAGGGGATTGGAGCATTGTTAAGCTAACTAGATCATGGGTTCCATTCTTGTCCATTGTAACCCAAAAAAAAAATGAAGGAAATCAATGGATGAGTTCGACCGATACTTTTATCGAAAATTTGTCAAAAGTTCTTAAGTTTAGAGTTTTCTGTCCATTGTAACAAAAAATAAAATAAAAATAAGCAAATCGGTGGATTCGTCCGACTGATACTTTTAAAATATTATCCAAAAATCTTTGAATTTAGAGTTTTCTGTCCATTGTAAGTTTGTAACAAATATATATATATAAGCAAATCGGTGGATATTTTAAAAAAATTATCCAAAAATCTCTGAGTTTAGAGCTTCATTACGTTAAAAAAATCCTTAAATCTAGTGATATAAAATGCAAATTATGTCAATGATTAATTGGGTATAGAACCCATACTTTTATTGGTTAGCAAGGGCTTTGGGAAAAGGAAAAAGCCAGAGTTCCCTTAGGCAGAAAATCCTGTCCCACAAGAGATTTTCCACTGACGGGAATTGAAGTATAGATCAAAAACATATCAAGACATAATATTGTACTGCCGGCTTTGTCATCAAAATGTATGGCTAGTCGGCAAGACCAATAAAAATACAACATAAATATTTGCTGATAATTCTTCCATGTCAGCCTCTTGAAATTCTTGTCCAATTAAGCATCTTCTTCTCTACGTTGGCATCTTAAAAAGGAAGAGAGAGAGAGAGCTAGAGAGAGAAAGAGAGAGATTTGGTAGAACCATGAGCCTGCAGGCTTGAGATGGAAGGCTGAGAGAAGAGAGTGTGGGTAGGCTTGGGATGCAAGGCTCAAAAGAGGGGAGGAAAAGTGATACGTATAGGGTGCGGAAAGTGTCAGCATATATGGGCATTTTACGTAATGGGATACAAGCTAGAAGTTACCTGATCCAATGCGTTTAAAGCTTCAATAGCAAGCATTCAAAATGAGTGGGTCTCTCTTTAATTTTTGCTTCACACTGGGATAAACTTCAACAAGACATTCTCAATTATTCTCCACATTTCCTTCCACACACACATATATATATATATATATGCATGATCTCTCTTCTCTGCAAACAGACTAGTTAATTAAGTTGAAGATAATCTTTAAAATTTTGATTTTGACAAAACAAGCAAGCAGAAGAAGGATTATATTGTTTAAACAAATTAGCACAAATTAATCAACCAATGATCTCTAATGAATATTACTGAGTAATTTTGAAGAAAACACCCAAAGCTTTGTGACCCACGTGGGTAATCTCAGAAATTGCTGAAATAGAGGCCTAATAATTTCTTAAAGTTTATGTTTTTTATAGATTGGATAGCCTAAACAGGTTAATGTGTTTCCAACTGGCAATGGGTAATTTTCTTAGCAAAAATCATATGATTGCCATGTACAAAACTGAGTCTGCAGGAAGTGACACAAGCTCGCATCATATAATTATTTAATGTATCCAAAGACCAAAGTACCATTTGTGTTTTTTTTTTTTTTTTTTCAAGAAGTTCATTGGGCTTATGAGCTACACTAGAGGTAGCCCTCTCCTTTCCCTTAAACCCTCCCTACCCTGATGAAGGCAAGATCTCAATCGAAATATCTGGTACAACTCTCAAGAGACTTTACCAGCGATACCTTCAAAATCACTTCATTCTTAAATTGTAAGTCTGTATCTGCTGTGACAATTATGAGGACTAACTTTCAAACTGAAAATCAAAAAGAGGGAGAACCTCTCTCTTGGCTTGAGCACCATCCTATAAAGTATAGAATATAGACAATGTTCATGTAAGGTATTACTCAGAAGGAAATATCCCATAAAGCTTCCCAAATTGCGAATAGTCTATTATCATGTATCTCTATTTTTGAAGAAAAGATCTCAAATTCAAACACATGAAAATTAGTAATTTTTCCTTTTGGTCTGTGAATTTGAAAGAATGAAAAAGGAATGCATGTGGGTGGATGGATGAAGTTTTTTTAAATATTTCTTTTCTTTTTATCTGATTTTTAGAGGGGGCCAAAGCCCAGTTGCTTTAAACCTGCGCAAATTCAGCCCAATAGAAGGGAAGAAACAGCAGGGCCGTAGGAATGGCAATGGGGCGGGGCGGGACGGGTTTTCAGCTACCCCGTCCCTGCCCCGAATAAAAAAAACACTCCCCATCCCCGCCGGGGTATAGAATGGTAGCCATATCCCCGCCCCTACGGGGAATTACATTCCCTGTCCCCGCCCCTCCTCGTTTTCATCAAAATAGTTAATACAAGTTCGTGAAGAGGATCGAACCCAAAACCTCATGCCTTTTATAGAAAGACATTACCACTTAACTATGTATAACCTTATGTTTATAAGTTGTGATATATAATATTTAACCTTATTTCATATTCTTTTAGAAATCTATACTACTTATAAAAGGCCTAATTCTGAAAAAACTTTTGATCGACTAAAATACCCTCGCATTAAATGGCTGATATGGAAGGTTAAATAGTTTAGAAATTAGGGTTTTAATTGTTAAAACCATTAAAACGGTATAATTTTGGATAGGAATAACTGAATAACTCTTTTATTTCTTATTCTTAAATCTTAATATCTAAGTATAATAATTTTCACGGTGATATTTTATAAAACGACCGTTGGATGAGATGTTTCGCTTATGTAAGACATGCATGAAAAAAATCATGTTGATCCAACGGTCATTTTTTTTTTTCTTGTAAAATTTATGATATTAAATTTGCATAGTTTAAACAATTTAAATGTTTTTCTCAAAAACCAATTGTTGGATCTATGTGATTTTTTGCATGCACAATGTGTTTATATGGAACATCTTATCCAACGATCAGTTTCACAAAATAGTACCACCATATTAACATTAGTACAATATGAATAAGAACCATATGATACACAAGTTTAAACAATTTAAATATTTTCTCAAAAACCAACCCTCAGATACTCGAATCTATGTGATTTTTTGTATGAACAATATCTATATGTGGAACATCTTATCCAATGGTCGGTTTTACAAAATAGCACCCCTATGTTAACATTTGTACAATATGAATAAAACCATATGATACACAGCTTAAATGAAACCAATATAAGTAGTTTTTGTTATAATGGATAAGGTCAATTGACCGTTGGATCACTCTAATTTTTTGCGAGTATGGCATTCATAAGAAGTTTATCCAATTCAATGGTGGGTTTTTCTAAATATAATTGGATATCGGCTCTATTCAACTAACCTCACTCAACTTCGTGCTTAGTATACATTGTGATTGAATGACTTATGTTATGGGTATAAGGCTAATTTCATAGTATATTTCCAAAAAATCATTGTTGGATCTCTATGAGTTTTTGCAATCACGACATTTATATGAAGTTTATATAATTCAACAGTTGGTATTTCTAAATATTATTATTATTATTATTATTATTATTATATTTCATGACTAGATAAGTTTATGCAAATGTAACTTTTTGCATTAAAAAAATATATTTTTAAAGTACCTGCAAATGTAAGTTTTTGCATAAATACATTCAAACTTAATCATTTTAGTCGATCAAAATTTTTTTCAACATTTGGCCTTTTATAAGTAGTATATATTTATAAAAAAAATGAAATAAGGTTAAAAATTATATATCACAATTTAGGAAAATAAGATTATACATACCTTAGTGGTAAGGCCTTTGCATATAAGGTATATGTTTAATGAGGTTCCAAGTTCGAACTTCCCTACAAACTATGTAAATTATTTTTATGAAAATGAATAGGGGATGGGGAATCCCCACGGGGCAGGGAAAATAAGCGGGGTGGGGTGGGGCATGGTAAACCCGCCCCCGCCCCCGCCCCGTACCCCGACGGGGTAAAAAAAATTTGCCCCGTCCCCGCCCTGTACCCCACAAACTTTAAAAAAAAACCCGCCCCTATAGGGGCGGGGCGGGTCCCCACGAGGATGGGGAAAATTGTCATTCTTAAGTAGGGGGGTTACTTTTTGAAGGAAAAAGGCCTTCTCCAGCCAAGAATCGCCCAGTGTTCAGTTGGTGGGTGAAATAGCATTACCCAAGTTAAGAAATATATTTGATTGAAAATGATCCTATTTAGGATTCTCAATAAAATTTATATATAGTTTATGCATAAAGATTGATGAATTTAGACCCTATTTGAGTTAGTTTTGTATAAAATTACTTTTGAATCTCAAAATTTCACTTAATCTAAGATACCTGATATAATAATCACTTTTAGGCGAAATTTTTGTAAGAAATTACATATTACAAATTTTTAGAAAAGCAAATAAGTACTTATAAAAAATAAATCCAAACGGTGCCTAAGAAAATTTTGATATATGAAAAGATAATTTGGACATAACTCAAAAAAAAAAAAAAATTGAAGAAATAATTTTCTAGAAGTGGCTTTAGGCAAATTCAATTGAATTGATCGGCCAAATTTAATTTCTAAGGATTTTTCGATCAATTTTAACAACTTTTACACATTGATTAGATGTGTTGTGCATCTACCTTGTATTCTGTGTTGATATGATGTGGGTAATGGACTGTGCAAGCAAATCCC
>JAESVK010000823.1:1686302-1704332 GCA_017140935.1 Hamamelis virginiana
AAAAAAAAAAAAAAAAAAAAAAAAAAAAAAGGAGTTTGAGGCTCTTTGAGGGTTACTTCTTGCACAAAGATTTGGGCTTCTTCTTTTTTTGTTAATTATTATTATGTGTGCGCGCTTATTTGTGTTGGAGGACAAGAAGAGACTAAAGAGGAAACTTGTAACCCTGATTTTTCACAGTTTTAGTGGAAAGAATCTTTCTAGCTACCATAGCTACCATTGTTGACGTAGGCAATCTTATCAAACCACGTAAATTTTATCTTGTATGTTCTTGTAATTGCTGCTTTATTTTTATTTTTTTTGCTATTGTAGTTTGTGGTTTGTGGTTTTTTCTATAGGATATGGACCCTATCATCAAAGATCTTGCATGGGATCACTTTTAAATACATGTATGTGTGTGTGTGACCTGACACATTAAAATTCAACTAATGCTTGCACCTTAAACCCACAATTATACACACTCCATAGTAGTAAAACAGTAATAGCAGATAGGCCCAGTGGGCAAAAACCCCTCTACGATAGCATCTTAAAAACTTCTTCTAGGGCTTTGTTTGGAATTTGGATTGGATGTGGTTGTCAATTAGAGCACACAACTAGGCCCAATCTCTCAGTAAAAAGATGATTGTCTAATTATAATTCACTTAGGCCCAGAAGAAGCCTCAATGGGAAGAGAGAATCATAGGGAAAGCAATATCAAAAACATGAATTCAAGCACTCCTACTTTGATTTGGTTTATTCCTTTGCATAGTTATTGAAGGCCTACCAAAAACACAAACAAAAACAAAAAATTTCGCACAATAGAGGCCCTATGAACTTTATCACTATATTTTTCAAAAATCGACCACTGAATTCCTCTAATTTTTAGCATGCCCGACAAACATAAGAAGAGTGTCTAACTAATCCAATGGTCAGTTTTTAAAAATATATTTTCAAATTGGCTAGCCTTAACAGGTCAATTTTTCAAAACATATTTTACAATTACCCCAAAGCAAGTCATATTTTAGAACTTTGCGTAAAGTGCACTTCATAATAGTACGTGCTTCTGCATGGGTGTCTTCTCATCATACTAGCAATATATTCTCTCTTCGACATGCATGCATGAGAGAGGTGCTATATCGTCTAACAATGAAAATAATAAAACAATTTAAAATAATTCTATCACAAGTTTAAAAAACAGGTCTGGGCCCATTGGATGTGCCTGTAAGATAGGATAAAAGTAGTATGAACATTGAACATGAATGATCCTCTTATTAGTTATTACTACTTGATCTTCTTAAAGGCTTCTAATTAATTAAGAAATTTTTTAGGAAGCCATTTACGGAAAGCTGAAGCAATATATGGGAAGTAACTTTCCCACTATTCGTACTTTAAACGCAGGAGAAGAAAGATATATACTATATATATATATATATATATATATGTACTTAATTTGCTCTACTCCTAGCACTCTTGTGTCAACCAATTAGGATTTTCTTAATTGGTGGTAAAAGTATTAGAGTATAATATATGCAGCCTAACAAAAAGAGAAAACCTGGCCAGCTTGCTTTAAGTGCGTCTTGATTTGCGGCAGTTTAAAAGCAAAATGGAAAACGATTGTAGGTAATGATGATCAAGTTGAAGTGATTGTATTTTAAAAACATAAGAATTTCCATAACCATGGCCGGCCCTGGCTTTAGGTCCTCAATTTCTTGCAAAAAAAAAAATTAGGACTCCAAAATTTTGGTAGTCTCCAATCCTCTTTTGTTCTCATTCTCTATTTGGATTCCCTCCTTAGCTTTGGGCTAGTGGGGTCACAAATTAAGTTAGTCAAAAATGCACAAAGTTAGACTATTCAGTGTGGTTGAAACTGCATACTTTTGGTGAGATTTTGAGTATTCTTTGCAGCACATTTGAAGGACTTCATGCTACCATTTTGTGTGAGGTCTTTCTTTATATATTTTTTTGTGTTTGTTGAAATACACCTTGGTCGGTTGAAATTAATTTAATTATTTGAGCCTTTTGTATCCCCTTTGGGATTTGAATATTAGTGAAGAAATTTGATCTTGGCTCTGTAAATGTACCTAAAATTGAGGGAATCACATAAATATCTTGTGCCCATTTTATTTCATTTTATTAGTATGAATTTTTTTTTCTTTCTGTTTTACTTTTATGACTATGTCTGGTTTCCAAAAAATTAATAGAAATAAATAACTTCAAAATTCTAAATCTTTGAAAAAAATTTCATAGCGGTGTTAAAAAATATTGACAATTATGGCCTCATTTTATGCCCTTGCTTAAGGTCCCAGATTCTCAAGGCCGGCCCTGCCCATAACAATAATAATAATTATTAATAATAATACAATCTATGATCGAAATTAACTATGGACCCGTTTGGATAAGTTATCACTTTTTTTTTAACTTTTAAAATCAAGAAAGTGAAAAAATTTAATAGCATAAAGCATGAATAATTTTTAATTAATGGCTATTTGGATAAGTTTCTACTTTCTGTTTTTTCTGCTTTTAAAAGTAAAAAGATGAAATTTTTGAGTGTGAAAATTTTGGTAATTATTTTAAAAGTTGAGGTAATAAGAAATTCTTGCTTTCTTATTACCTCAACTTTTAAAAAGTAATTACCAAAATTTTCCACTAAATAAAATATCAAAAAACTTCCAATTTTTGTGCTTCTAGAAGTAGAAAAACAGGCTGTGGGCGATCAATGGCTGCAATTGCTTCCCTAACTATATAAAGCCTTAGCAAATTGTATACTTTTGAAGAACATTCTCCCAGTATGGCCTGTCTAATTAATGGTTCATGTCCATCTCTCCACCCTCCAACCCAACAATGAAATGGCTGTGAAAATTAGATACAAAACCACACTCCACAAGCCTAAGAGTTAACCATCCCCTTCCATAAATCTCTTAAGCATTTCACTTTCATAAAAACAACAGCAAAAACACTAATTCCATAGTGCTATCAACAAGTCAGAGGAAGCTGCCAATGTTGAGCTAGGTGAATGTGGGTGGGAGAGGGTGGCTATGGTCTATTGTAAGCATATATCAACATCTGGGTGAGTCAATTGGACACGCAAGGAATCACAGTTAGCCCAGCAACCAGAGCCATTGTCTCCTCGTGAGCCTTCCTAATACAAGATGTTCACTGCAACAGAGACAGTGATAAAAACACCAAAAAGGGACCTATCAGATTAACACAAATGGTGACCGTATATTTAGTTTTAATATTCCGTGCAGACTTGGAATACTTGAAAGATTTTGGATCTTTAGAGCTGGGGATTTGGCAGTTTGTAGGATTGGCCAATAGCTATTTGAGAGTGAGAGACTGAGAGAGAGAGAGAATATAATACACGTATTATGACAAAGACCTCTATATATTCCATTAAAATTTAAAAGATTTGTATCTGTTTATTTCTGAAATCAGATAAACATTAATATAATATTAATTTGGTTTAATTAAAAAAATGGGGAACTTAATTAATTTTTGTTTAATTTGATGGTTGCAGCGAACTTGGATGTGGTTGAACTGACCTATCCATCTATACCAAATTTTTTTTTCAGTGTGAATTTGATGGAAGAATCTCAAGCACCCATTTAAAAATTAGAAACAAAAGATATCAAAGATCATGTGAATGTTGTGGGGATAACATTCAAAAGTGTATTACTTTGTATTTTGTAGTCTCCTACTAGTCATAGATTGAAAAAAAAACGCGCGCGCGCACATATATATATATATAGCTCCCTCTTGGGTGTCTTATATAGAGCTCCCCCTATATTTTAAGGATATTGCATGTGTGTACTCAACATGTGTTCCACCATAAGATTGAGGAACCCACAAGGGGTATCACATACAAAATTGAACACATTGTCTCTCTTATCTATCTCTTTTTTATTAATTAATACGGTGGCACTTGACATGTCAACTATGACGTTAGTCTATTATAGTGATGGTTATTGTAAAACGTGATTATTATTCATGGTTCGAGACAAGATTTTAAAAATTTAACGTGAGACATTTATTTAGAGAAACCGATTGTTGGATAAGATGTTCTGCTTTTACACATCTTACATACCAAAAATCATATTGATTCAACTGTTGGTTTTCCAACACCAACTATGAAAAAAAAAATTTAAAATTTGTGATAGTTTTTCACAGGTGGAATTTTTCCGAAAGTGACAGCTTGATCAATGTGATTTTTAGCATACATGATGCGTATAAGCATGTAGACATCTAATCCAATCATGGATTTCTTAAAACATTTATCTAAAATTGAATTTTGCAAACCATAAATAAGAATTGAAGATAACAGCATGTGTTATATCTTTTTAAGGAAGGTGTCCTTATAACAAACAGACCCTATTTCTGCACTTACAAGTGTAATAATACACATTGAAGATCATAAATAAAAAAATAAAAAAAATAAAAACAAGATGAGAAAACATCATTGCTGCTTTCAATCTTAATTTGCAGAGAGATGATCGAAGAAGGCTGTAAAAGATTCTCTGTATAATATTCCTCAATTATAATTTGGATTCTGTTACTGAAATTTGATCAGGATTTTCTCAGATCTGACTTGGTCAAAGGCTGAGATACAGAATAATATTTCATTCAAGTGTTTAATTTAATATTAATTGTTGAACTGTTAATACATATATTGACTATTACATACTTGGACAGCTCCATAAAACAAACCCCATTAAAATTGCAGAATAGAGAATATTACACCAACCCTGTCTTCTCCCTACCCACCAAACCCATGAAAACTGGATTTAAATAGTATTCTCTAAGCAATCACTTTTATATATATATATATATAATTTTCTAATAATCCTCTTTTTTTTTGGATAATTAATATAATAATCCTCTTTAATTTTGGGTATAAATGTAAATTTCAATAATTGATGGCCTTACAAGCATAATAATTAATTAATATGGGAAAAAAAGAAGAAGATGTTTTTATATTTTATTTTCTGTATAATACTGAGGAGGCTGGCAGAAAAAATGGACTTACTGAATATATATATAATAATGAAGAAATAAAATTGATCAGGCTCAATTTCAAGTGGAAAGATTTTCATATTTGTCAAATAACTCCTCGATTAGGATTTGTTTGGAAACTTTTAAAACTGTATTAAGAATTTAAGATAGCTCCACTCTCTAATTGCTATCTATTTTTTTAATAAATTAATGGGACTAGTTTATATGTATGGCTCTTTTTCTTTACACGTGATTTATAAAATCCAATTTGATAAATGTATTTAGAAAAATGTATTAATGGAACAACAATATATAACCATTTGATTCACAAATTCACATTTCTAATCAATAAAAAATCTCATATTTATTAATGAAGTAACTCTTAATCACTTATTATCGACTTGACATTTGGTAGACTTGATGTGCTCAAGAAAAATATCTAATCCAACACATTGGATTTATAAAATGCATATGCATGTAAAAAATGAAAAGGGCCGGCAGGGTGACCGTGGAACATTAAAAAAAAAATATATCTCTATTTATGTCTTATTTTTTTGTAAAAGGCTAATTAAATTGATTTTAAGTGAATAGCAAAATAAAGTTTACCAAACTAACATTCAACTACTTCAATTTTTATATTTATCAAACAAATAATAAGAATTCGATCCTAACTTTTGAAATTTTAAAAAAAAAAAAAAATTGGATTAGGGGTGTGCAAATTATTTTTTTTTTTTTTTTTTTATGACGAGAGTATCTGGGCCAGCTTACGTGTACCTTGACTAATCCGACTAATCCTCGAGTGACCACAATATCCTACTAACTACTTAAAACACAAGGCAAATAAGCTAGGTAAATAGTCCAGGAGACTACGCAAATGGTTCAAGAGACTCGAAACAGAGACTTCTGACTTGGTACGCCGAATCCCAACCATCTGAGCTACTCTTGTGGGTTGAGTGTAAAGCTGATTAAAAAAAAAAAACCCCATAATAATAACGTTTAAAATTTAAAAATGGTGATGGTGGTGGTTGCTTTGATCTTTGATCACTAGCTGCATGTGTTTCAGCCATGGCGGCAACACGTCTTTCAGCCACAGGGGTTTGCCTAATTTAGTTGCTAGCCCGCCTTATAAATATATTTTTTCTTTTTTCAGCTATTTTGTTTTGTTTTTTATTTATATATTATCTTTTAAATTTGTTTTATAAGTTTAAACATTTACCTCAAATATCATTTTCTTGCTTTCACATTCAATATTATATCATATTCGCCAACCATCTTTCTCATTCATTTTGAGTTTGACCCGTTGCCAGCCATCATCAGCGGCTCTTTCTGTCCTCACCAATGCCCCTACCCCACCTTCATATCTCTAGAGGATCTCTCTCTCTCTCTCTCTCTCTCACAGACCGGCTTCCTTTCTTTTAGAGCTCTCTCAAAAGCTTAAATAACCTTTCCTCTCCTTCCGTTTCTCTTTTCTTTTCTTTTCTCTGAAACCCTACTTCACAGGAGATATAGAAGAAAGAACCGAATATAGAGAAAGAGGACCTCTTATGTCTCTTCAGTCTCCAATTCCCATACGATTTCTCTAGCTGCTTTGCTCTTTATTTACCCATCAAATTGAGATCTGTTTTTTTTTTTTAGTTTCACTTTTTCTTTTTCCTTTTACAGAAACTTTTGCTCTGAATTGAAAGAAAGACAAGGAGAGATTTTGCCTTCCATTGCATATCAAGACTTCTATCTGGGGACTTTCTGAAAGCTAGCTGTTCTAGAAGTATCTCTCTCCTCTCTCTCTCTCTCTTTCTCTCTCTCTCTCTACCCTTTCTCTCTTTCCAATATTGAATATTTACTTCATGGGTTCTGTATTTTTCTTACTATCTTTTCCTTTCTGCAACTTTGCAACCAGAACCATCTCTTAATTTGCATATTTTTAGCCTTTTTTTTTTTTTTTTCCTGTTCTTCAATTCTCCTTGATTATTGCACTTTACTTTTCAAGTTCAAAGTTAAAAAGCTAGCCATGGATTCTGGTAACAGTGGAAGTATGAATTCATCAAGTGGTGATGATCAAGAGTATGATTCAAGACCTGAATCAATCCCATCTTTCTTGAATAACCCTTCAATAACCCATCATCACTTTAATCCCATCTCATCAAACCCACATCTTTCTTCTCACCACCAAAACCACCCACCACAATCTCTATTCAATCCCCCATCAAATTATCTCGAACCATTCTCAACACAATCACCATCGCCATCGTCCCATTTAAATCCAAATTCATTATCAAATCTCGACGTAATTTGGTCCAGAGGTCTAATTGGCTCATCATCATCAGGAGGAGGAGGAGGAGGAGGAGGCGGCGGCGTTGTTCAAGGAGTACCCAGTAGTACTAATACTCATCAGATTTCATTTCCATCTTCATCAGATGGACATGGCCATGGCCATGCAGCACGACCTTCTTCATCTTCTGCAGCAGCAACAGATCAAACCAGTAACGTAGTTAATCGAAACTCGAAGAAGCGAACCAGAGCTTCAAGGCGTGCACCCACCACTGTTCTTACAACCGACACGTCGAATTTTCGAGCAATGGTGCAGGAATTTACTGGAATCCCTGCACCACCATTTTCAGCTACTTCTCTTCCAACTTATTCTCGCAGATTTGATCTCTTTGGAAATACTACTGGGTCAGGTTTGGGTTCATTGGGGCCTCTTTACCCTTTAAGGCCTTCGGCCCAGAAAATTATTAACAATCAACAACAACAACAAACCCCATTTCCATCTTCTTCTTCTTCTTCTCTCTCTCCTTCACTTTTGAATAATAATTCTACTAACTCAATTACCAGTTGTTCCATGGCTGCTGCTGCTGCTTCTGCATCAAATAACCCTCTAAGTTCATTCTCTTCTTCTTCATTTCTGAACATGCAAAATAACCCAATCCTCACTTTCCAGTCTCTCTTACAGTCTCCTGTTCCTCCTCCTTCTTCACTCAAGTACCCATTAGGAGACGGCGCCGTTTTTGGCACAAAATCTCCATTGGAGGAATTGGGTATGAGTAGTCATGGACGTATAAATGCAAACCTTAGTGGTTTTCACAGTCATGCAATTGCCTCCGATGGGACAGCACTGAGGAGTGAGAATAATGTTACTACTACTACTACGACTACTACTACTACAAATTGGAGAGATGGCACTGCAGGGAATAATAATCACCATCATCATCATCAAGATCATTTGAGGCCGTTGATCAATGATGATAATTTTGATCATCATCGTGGGATTAGTAGTGGGTTTAAGTTGTCAGCTTCTTCATCAGATTTTCATCATCCTGAAAAAGGGTTAGAGAATGTTTCTTCAAGAGGTGAAGGTGCAGCTGTGGAATCATGGATTTGTCCTTCAGATTAGTAGATCGATTTGTGCAGTACTACTACGTACAGAACATTACAGTGAGGAAGAAAACGAAGAAGAAGAAGAAGAAGAAGAAGAAGAAAAATGAGGAGGGTATTAATCAGCTCTAACTAGCTCAATTATGGTGATAATTATGGTTTTGCTTTAAACTTAATTATTAATTAATCACCACTCCTTGTCTATATTTGTTGCGGCATCATATATATTTATATTAAATATCATATAATTATTTGTAAATTAATAGTGTCTTTTTTTTTTTTACTTTTTACTTTGGATTAAACTTGTTCCGATCCATAGAATGATTACAGAAATTTCCAGGTTTTTGTTTTTAATTGCTTGTTAATTTCTTTGTGTATCTTTTTTTTCTGAGTACTGTTGAGAGAATCTGTAGATTTTCTTCCTCGTACCTTATCTGCGGGAAGGAAGTGAAAGAGGTCGGTCCTGTGTTACATTAATTACTGCTAGTAATATAAACATATTCTCATGTAAGCTGCATGGTTTGAATCTTATGGAATGGAAAAGCTTTTAAGCAGAAGGTTTCAAGTCCGACATTTTTTATGGGATCGATCAACCATCAATTTAATCGAGTTTGACTTGTTTTTATATGGGATCAGCCATCAATTTAATTTTTCAAGCATTGACTGAAATAAAGTGTTTCAAATTTGATTCTCTTCTTAAGGCTAGCGGACTATCATATGAATTTTTCAAACATTTAGGCACCGTTTGAATTTATTTTTTATAAGTACTCATAAATCCAATCGGTGCCTTAACTTACGCAGAGCGGATAATAACTTTATTTGCTTTTAAAGATTAGGTTGCGGTGTTCTAAGGACTACTAGTTTTTTTCTTTTTTCTCTCTTTTCTTTTAATCAAAATTTTATATTCTTGCTTCACTTAATTCCCTTTGTTATTCTTATCCATTTACTATCCTTATTATATTAAATATAGAGAAAATGATATATGTCCCAAAAAAGTTATTCCAAAAGTGTATCCAAAATTATATGGCAGATGATCCTTCTTTCTGCTTAATTTTTAGCAAATTCTCTCTTAATAATAAATGAATTGTTATGATTTATTTGAGATGCTTTTTTGAAACTATTTTTTGGAATATATAGCATTACGTACTGTAAATATAAACTGAACCACCAATTTGTGGTGGCCCGTTTGGAGTCTCACCGAAATTGAATTACCCGATTGTGTTTTTAATTACATGTGATTTTGTGCACAAATTCATTATTATTAATGAGCTCGATCATTACAAAATATAACAACAATTAACAAAATTTATAACAACAAAGTGGTATTGTTGCATTTCATGAAACCACGTACAGAGCAAATCCCAAACTATTATATTGGTTTTGGTGAATAGTAACACCTCCATTTCTCTTTAAATGATAAACACTAAAGTCGACAAGGAAATTTGTAAAGAAATATTCACTCATGAGGTTCACAGTGTAAAAGAGTTTAGCTGGTTTTGTACTTCCAAAAGCTATATTGCAAAGTATGCAAATGGGACCATTTGATTTTTATCGAATAGCCAAACATGCCCTATGTAATTTAATATATTTCTATCAAGAGATTTTTTCACCTTAAACTAAAGTATATATTGTCACTTGCAAACTGAAGTGGAACTTAAAAAGTTAAAAAATTGTTTGGGTACACTTTTTTGGGTACTACTCTTTGTGGTTGGATAAGCATGAAGGAGCCATAAAATTGGATTTTCCACTTAAAATTTGGATGAATTTGAGAGATCCCAATGTGCTAACCATATATATTTTCTTTTTTTTCTTTTTTTTTTATGAATAGGGTGTTCGGACCAGTTTACGCGCACCTCGACTAATTCCTCAAGCGACCGCAATACCCTACTAACAACAAACACCGAAAGTGCTAACCATATATTCACATGTTCCCTTGGCCGAACTTATTGACTCGATTCTTATTTTGTAATTTAAAGTATTTTACAATTACACTCATATTGATCTTACGATAACTTGTAATTATTATAGAAGAGACGAAGAATCATCAAATTCTATTATTATCCAAAAACATATCTTGAGGTCTTCACAGGAAAATCTCCTTTAATCATATTTGCCCTTGAACCTAATAAACCGTGTTAAATCTAGAAATCTTTTATATATATATATATATATATATATATATATATATATATAATGCATCTGCCACAATATTGCTTATAATTATTTTTCAAATTTGTGTATGACGTAATGGAGTGATTGGTGGGAAGATTTGAGAAATCCTTAACTGCCACAATCATAAACTAGAAGTTAAAAACGTCTCCATTTTTTGAATTGTTTTCATTTCCATTCCCCTTTTGTTTTTTATGTTTTTTATGTTTTTTTTTTCCTGTTTTAAAAAATGTTTATGGGTTTATTAATATTATATTGACATGCTTTTCAGTTGGAGATGCTCATTAGCAGGAAGACTGGCAGTAAGGTTAGACAGATGTAAAGAATGTATTGGTTGAAGTGATCTTTACTCTGATTTGTGTATTTGAGACATGTGACCTGTTTGGCTGAGCTTGAGCCCTTTTATTATTATGTTTATTACAAATCACAACTACCATAAATAGACATTCCAATTTAAAAATTACAAACCTTTTTTATTTTAATATTTGTATCAATGTACACATGCCATTTATCTAAGGGGCCGTTTGGAAAGATTGATAATCAGGTTTCAGGAATATAAAATTTTTTGTTGTTTGGATTTTGGCCAAAAAGTGGGCCAAAGTTGTTCTTAGGGAGAGTTAAGGTCTGTTTGGCAAATCTAAAAGTCTGACCAGTTGAATATGAATTTGATTGATTTTTGTTTCAACATTATTTGGTAAGTCTATTTTTTTATAAATTATTTCATTTTTGTTCAAAAATTTAAGACATAAATACAGTTTTTTTTCCCCTCAAAACCAACTGTAAGACAGTTTATATAAAAATCAAATAGTAGAAAGAGATAAGACCTAACTTGATCTAATTTTCTGTGTTCACGAACATCCCTATACACATACTAGGGCACCCTTGTCGCTCCTGTGATGATGAATTCAATTATTTCATGCATGCAATTCAAGATTCATTATACTTATTATATTGTAATTATTTTTCTAATATAAATTTAATAAAAAAAATATATTAAAATGGACTCGCATATAATGATCAAAAGCAATTAGTGAAGAATTTTAATCAGACATTATTAAATGAAATGGCAAATATATATGGTAGATAGTTTAAGCGGGAACTGCACAAATTAAATATAGTTAAAAATTAATTTCCACATGATATCAATTACCAAAAATAAAGGGCGAGGATGAAATGTTAAAAGTGCATGATTATATGTAAAAGGAGGTGAATACCATGAAAGAGGAACATTTGATTCAATATTTTCTCTTCCTGAATCATTTTGATAGCTAGAAGAAATGATTAAGTACTGGACTTTAGAGGGATTGATATCAAAAGGGAATAAAATGTAATTATAATCTCTTTCTCTCTCTCTCTCTTCAGATAAAAATATATATAAAGATGATGGAAAGAAATGCAGATCGAAGAGAAGCTTAGCCATGGGATTTTGGGAATTGAGAGAGCGCTTTTGAGAGGATGTTTATGACAAGTGACTCTCACTTTTGGAATCATGGTGGCCCATGCCAGAGAATAATCTGGTTTTTAGCAATCATGATTGTTTTCTCTCCATCCATCCATATATATATCTACCTCTTTTTACTCAGCTGTACGCATTACCCCAGTCCTCTAACTTGCTGGGTCATGTGAGAGACACTGGCCTTACAATTATAAACTTAAAAAGCAAGTTCAAGACCCAATCTCTCTCTCTCTCTCTCTCTCTCTCTCTCTCTCACTCTCTCTCTCAGGTGCAATTAGGTTCAGTTTTAAATAAAATTAGGATTGATTCAAATCGGTTTTATTAAAGGTGAAGCTGAATTAAACCGAATTGTACCAAGCTAAAATTGAACTAAACTGAACCAAATTAAAATTGGGTTGATTCGATTAGTTCTCGATATGACAATGTAACGTAGACCTACTCCCAAATAATATGTATTTTGATGAAAATAATTAAAATATGACCTTCTTTGGAGGAATAAAATTTATAAAAATTAAAATCAAAACATATAGAGTATCAAAATTGAAATTCGTAGCTAATAAAAATGATTAAAGAAAGAGAAATATTTCAATTTTCAAATAATAATACTCTAATTTATTCCTTTTTCTCTCTTTCTTTTTTGTTTAATATGTATTGTATTAAACTCGATCTTATACTAATCAAATCATTACCCGTGATAAATTTATTTATATATGTATATTATTATAATTTTAATATATTACAATAATCAATTCAAGTCGATCTGTTTAATTAATTATATTATCGGCTTAATTAGTTGATTCGACAAGCATGATTCTTAATGTAAATCAATATTCCAAGCTGTAGGATCCTCTGTCCAACAATAGAAGGTATCTCTTAGAATATACTCCATATGCAATATATCTTCAAACACAAAAAGTGAGGTCATACGAAAATGTAGCAGATTAAAACATTGTTAATTTAAACTGAGGCCACACGTGACCTGTATTCCAAATTAGGAAGCAGGAACCTCAATTTTCCAACATAATTTTGAAAAAAATTATGCCTCGATGAGAGAGAGAGAGAGGGAGAGAGAGAGTTTATTCAACGATCATGATACAAAAATTTAAATTAATTGATGCCGTTGATTGCCTACTTTTCTAAATAATTATATATTAATTGTCATTATAATTAAGGTAAGAGTACGTAAGCAATGATGAAAATGAATTGCAAATTGACGCAAGTTTATAGGTCTTCAAAGACTCGACCCAAAGAACTAGTGGCTAGGAGTCTAGGACTGGAAGGCTGTTGGCTCTGGTTCTGGTAAATGGAATTAAATTCTTCTTGACATTTCCTTGGAGTACAGACTGGGTTAAAATTCCATGGAAAATAACTTGTCAACTCACAGTTGTATCCAATACATTTTTATAATTAATATATATATATATATATATATATAGTAGTGTCAAGTTCGGTGACATACGAATTTTATATATGGTTTGACCAATCATGGTTTGCAAGATTTAACATGGGACAACTGTTTTTGAAAAATCGATCATTGGATTAGGTGATCTGCTTATACACAATATGCACGCCAAAAATCACATTGTTCCGACGGCTAATTTTTTAAAACTCGGAAATTATAACAATTCTCACAATTTTTCACAAATTATCTCAAAACTGTGGCATTTTTTAAAAGTAACTGTTGGATCAATGTGATTTAATTTTGAAATACATGATGTATAAGAACATATCATTTTTTTAAAATATCTATCCTAAATTGGATTTTACAAATCATTTGTCAAACTATAAGTAAAAGTAATGCATGATCGGAACCTAACCTATATATATATATATATATAGAGAGAGAGAGAGAGAGAGATGATCCTATCGACATATGCTGACTTTCGTGTAAGTCTGCATGGAGCTCATATATAATTGTGGAATGCATATTTTGAAAAACTGATTGTTAGATTAGATACTATACCTATTTATGTCACGCATACCAAAAATAACAGTAATCCAACCAATGGTTTCTCAAAATATATTATTAAGAATTGAAAAATTGTAACAGATTTCAACAATCAGAATTCTTCATAGTGTGTATCTTGAGAAGTTGACATCAGATGACTGTGATTTTTGGCAAATGTGATATATCTATAATAAAAGTTTAATCTAATAGTCAGTTTTTCAAAATATACATCCTACTATTACTCATGAATTTTATACCGACTTTCTTGAAAATCAATATATGTGACTAGGTGGGGAATATATTAATATATACAGAAATGATCAAGTAAGAACAGGTCCTTAACCTTAATTTAAAGTCCACTTACCATTAAGATAGATATTGTGAAAAACCAACTGTTGGATTAGATAATCTTCTTATATATGTCATGTATGCCAAAAATCACAATGATCCAACGGTTAAGGTCTTCAAAATACAAACTATGAAACAATTATTACAGAATTCAATTGTAAATACTGTTAGAGTGTTTCATGAACTATATTTTGAAAATCGATAGTCGGATTACTGTGATTTTTGATAGATATGATCATTTTTGTTTTATATATATATATATAAGTGATCCTATAAGGACGTCCTTACGCTCTTATCGTAAGGACACTTTCACTTGGAGAGGTATTTTTGAAAAATCGACCCTGCCAAAAATCACAGTGATCAAACGGTTGGTTTTTAAAATACAGACATTTAAACAATATTGACAGCATCCAACGGTAATATTATCAAAGCGTTTCACGAACTGTATTTTGAAAACCGATTATCGGATCACTGTGATTTTTGACAGACATGACATTTATAAGAAAATTATCTAATTCAACAATTGATTTTTCAAAATATCATTCTTATGGCTTCCAAAATGGACGTCCTTACGATAATGAAAGTAAGGACATCCTGATAGGATCGCTTCTAATATATATATATATATATATATATAATTTGGAGGTTGAAAGGGATCGGAGAAGGGGAAAAAAGGCCAAAACCAAACCGAATGGGCTGCTTTTATTGAAAGATGGAGAACCACAGAGAATATAGCAAAGTTAATTGGTTGGCCAATATAATAGAAGTCGGGTTTCTAGTCATGTCTGTGTCCTTCTAATGCATGTTAGGTAGCCCACTTGAGAAAAGTATGTCCTTGGAACAACACAGAAAAGCCACAAATATTGCAGGTGTCCATTTTTTATAAGTAGGTCAAAATGAAACCTCTCCCCTCTACCATCCATAGACCCTTCAATTCTTTGGCTCTAGAAGCGTAGAAATTTTGACAATTCTTATTAACCTTCCAGCTCTTAACTTTCAAGTTTCAACTTTATGAATTATGGGATGCTTTGTCTTTCTAATTAATCTATATGTATTTTCAGAATTTTATCATTTGAAGGAAAGAAAAGTTCATCTATTCTCATTTATTCTTATTATTAAAGAGAAAGTTTCGTGTTTGATTATATGAAAGTGTATCAAATCTCATTAATTTATTCACATTAGAGGATTTGGTATCAGTACAGGTGCTACCATTTATATTAAAAAATTTTAATGTATGAATTTATTTATTGACTAACGCGTCATTTATAATTTGTATTTTACGAAAGATAAAAATTATCAGCTGGTAATCTATTATTGTCACATCTATTAATAAGACAATACATAAATTTATTGCATAATTTGAACTTTTTAAAAAAATATAAGAATGATTTAAAGGAAATAAAAGGTAATATTTGACCAAAAGAGGAAAAAGTAACCTTTGACCAACAAGCTTTGTTCAAGCTGCATTGAATTTGAATCTAAAGTTTTTAAGGGTGTGGCCCAAATGTATGCCAAACAGAACTTTAAAAAATTATATAAATTCATATATCAATATACATTCATGTGCTCGAATCTGAAATATTTCTTTTGATAATAATAAGAATAAGTGCTATTATGTCATACATACAGGAAAAATGGAACAAAATTAATAATTAAGCTCATGCTAGGCAAGTAAGGGTGCTTTCTTATTCTCTTTTGTCTAGTTTTCTTTGGGAGATTATGTCATCTTAAGCTGATACCCTGAGATACAACACTCATGCTGGAGTGTGAATCGCCCAAACCCTAAAGGATTATGTAATTACCAGCTTAGAGCTAGTCCAATTGGCAAAGGATTGGGTTATGGATTGTAGGTCTCAGAGTTCGGGATTCTTTGCTATTATATTGTACAATAATTTTATTTCATTGTATTATTTGGTGTTCTTATCTCTTCAAAAAAAAAGAAAAAAGAAAAAAAAAAGGCTTATGTATGTACGCGCGTAGTACTACAGTTTTTCTCTTAGATGAATTTTTGCATTCATAACATGCATAAGTATAATATTTAATCCAACAATCAGTTTTTCAATATATATATATGTATCGCCCAACATTTATTAGCTTCATGCTGACATAAGATTATATAAGCATTTCTTGACTGGATCATTTCTGTATTTTATTTATAGTCAGTAATATGCCTTTAACTAATTTGAAGATGCGGATTTTTAAAAAAACTAACAATGGCCATGGTTTAAGACAATAATTAAAAAAAAAGTTAAAGGTATCATGTTGAAATTAGCACATGTACATGTATACAGGATGGTTGATATATATATATATTAAAAGAAAAGATAGTACATATAGTATGAAGATCGATCCTCAGCCACCGTATCGGAAGAGCCCACCATTTGATAACAGACTAAAATGGTACTCATACCAAGGTCTTTAACAACGTCAGTAATGGCTGCAAAAGTAGTTTTGGGTACGGTGCAGACTGTTGGACAGAAATATACTAAAAAAATGAACGACAAATATTAAGAAAATAGAAGATCAAAACACTTGTCATGTTTCTAGCTGTGTTATAATATAATATTTCAAAATAAAAGAAACCCTAATCTGAATCCAATTTTTGCCCCAGTTGCTGCCAGCCGACCCATGCTGTCAACTACCCTAATGGAGCTATCAATAAGGATGTCAACGGGGCGGGTTTGGGACGGGTCACCCCTTTCCCAACTCCGTCCCATTTAAGAAAATCCCATCCCATTCCCGTCCCGTCCCATTTACTATTTTCTTTATACTTTTCTCAATTTTCTCAATACCTAAATAAATTACAAAATACATCGATAAACATTAAAAATAATTGTCACTTCTAAGACTAAAATAAATTAAACTCCTCAAGGGGCATGATTGAAATTTCATTTTATTAAGGAGAAACTTAATTGTATAATACCTATAAAATAAATATAATAAAAATACATAAACATATATAATCGGGGCGGGGCAGGTTTTTAAGCCCTCATCCCAAACCCGTCCCAAACCCTATAGGGTTTTCAAAAAAAATCCCAAACCCGCCCCTAATCCTATTAGGATGACCCCAAACCCTTCCCAATAGGGGCGGGGCGGGGCGGGTACCCGGATAAACCCGCCCCATTGACATCCCTAGCTATCAACAATCCAGTACCAATCCCTTCAAAGCAAATTCTCTCCATTGTAAATGAATCAAGTCGAGTGCGCTAAGTAATACGGTGTTCAAACTAATCTCAATAAATTAATTAAGAGTTTAAACTTGGCTCATTTATTTTACTAGTGAGTTCAAATAAAACTTTTATTGATCGAACTGATATCAAGTCGAGTTTGAATAATTTTATTATTAAAAATATTAATGAGCGTATCAAGTAGAATAGTATTCAATTCAAAATTGACTCGATAAATTAACGAGCTCCAAAGTAAGGATTAAATTTGGTTTGTTTATCTTATAATAAGGTTTGAATTTGATTAAATTTTTATTTTATAAGCAAGTTCGGATAAAATTTTTATGGAGCAAATTTCGAATTGAGCCTTGGTTTAGATCATTAGTTTAGGCTTTAATTAGAGGATGCATGAAGTTATGTAGAGAAAACAAAACTAATTGGAATATTCTTTCTTATCTCCCCCCTGAACAAAAAAAAAAAAAAGGAATGTTAAAATATAGTTTTGCCAAAAGCACCCATATAAAATTACCCACATATATATTTAACTCCTTAATTAATTAGGTCAACTCTCTCTCTCTCTCTCTCTCTCTCTCTATATATATATATAT
>JAESVK010000823.1:1757339-1773935 GCA_017140935.1 Hamamelis virginiana
TTTTTTTTTTTTTTTTTTTTTTTTTTGCTGTCAACTTTCCTTTATTTTCAGATTTTGAGTTCTATTTTTTTTTTTTTCCTTTATGTTTGGATTTAGTGTATGGTTCACCAATTTGTGACCATAATATATAGCGGTTGAGTTTCAAAATGGTTCAGAGTGTATTGAAACTCATATGTTGAACCAGTTATTAGGCTTTTTATTATTATCATTATTTTTATGTGACCTTTGGTAGAAAATCTTAACAAAATTTAGAAGAAATTCAATAATTTAGAAACACCCAATAAAAGTGGAACTATGCAAAGATGAGATTCATAATTATGCACAGATCAAATAGAATCATAAACTAACGTATGATTTTAACGTACAATTAGTCTCCATAGCCTTTTTTGTTAGCTTTGTAATTTTAAAATTTCATATTTTCATATTGCAGTCCTCTCTTGCCATGATTTAGAAATTTTGATGTGGACAAACCAAAGTCACCAATTTTTATTTTTTGACACACTTGGGTCATATCTTTTAAAAATGGAAATATGGGATAAAAGTTGGAAAATTTCCTGTTTTAATATACAAGTGTTTGTAAAATTGTGTGGGACAAGTTATGTTATAAAGTTTGTGCTTAAATTTCATTAAATTCATCAAAATTCTGATCCTATAAACAAAAATAACTGACTGCCTGATTGCCAGAAAATTGGAAGAAATTCAATAATTTGAAAATGTGCATGAAAATCACAAAGTATTTGATTCTTAATATACAATGAAATAAATATAAATAAATTTATTCCACCTCATCATTATGTATGACTTATTTAAAAATTGTAATTTTTTTTTTTTTTTACAGATATATGGCAAATATTGCGGGCAAGCAATTGAAGAAGAGTTGAATTAGTTGTACTTTATTTCACAGAATTCCTTCCTCATGTTAATATTTAATGAATCTTTATTAATTTCATAAGTTTTTCCACTAAAATGAATTTGATTTTTATGTACCGTGCTTTGATAAAGAGTAAATATTATTTTCTTTTCATTTTTTTACTGTGCTAATTAATTTATTGTTCATAATTTTATTTGTGGTTGCCGCGCATCGCGCAGGTCAATACTAATATATATATATATAGGAATGAGTAAAAATTTTAAAATTGTGCGTGAAAATACATAAAATTTATTTTCTTTTTTTATATTTTTAAAATAAACTGATATGGCACGCCATATGAAGGATTAGTTATTGGTCAATTAGTAGGAAGGAGATACCGCAATCCAGGAATTGTAGGGCACATTGAAATATAAGTCCATTACTTAAAATAAACTACCATAAATTTGTCAAAGACAGATAACTGAACCATGACCTCTTATATATATGAGAATCATATACCCTAGCCATTTAGACTAACCTGAGTTGATTGGAGGATTAGAGAGATCGAAGACAAAGCAATACATGAAGATTTTTTGGGTTAGCTTTCCACCCAAAACACCAAGCACCAGTACTCTGGTTTTGCTTCCAAACAGGAGAATAATGGATGGGTGGTGTGGGTTGGGTATATAGCTAAAGCTGTTGCAATTCGGGCTTCTTCTGCTCTAAGCAGGAAATTAAGCTTTGCATTGGCCTGTCAGTGTGTTTCCTTTTTGCATCAGTCTTTTTTTTTTTAAGTAGTACTATATATTTCAAAAATAAACAATTCAAAAATTGTTCGGAATGGTGGGATCAACCGCCACATTTTTTGGGATATACTTTTGGAATATTTAGTTTTTTTTGTAGTTTTTTTTAGACTGTTTAGATTATAAAGAAACTTATATAAGGAAATAAAATATATAAAAAAAATTTATGAAACTTTTTTTCCCAATAAATATTTTATTTAAAAAAAATTGTAATAATATAAAACTTTCGACTTTCTCGAGATATCACAACAGTTGTCTTGATTTAGTAATGATCTGTAACTATAATGGTCTTAAGGAATGGATAAGTGGGTTTAAATTATACTGCATGTAAAGGAAAAAAATAAAATAATAAATAAACTTTCTTAATGTACTTTTTCATCTAAAAAATGCATAAATTTGTTTTGATTGATATATTATCATATTGAAAAGGTTAATGTCTGGTTCACAACTTTATGGTGATAATAAATTAATTACATGTACAAAAACCTTTTAAAAATTTATTTAATTTTATTTTTTCTATTAATCAAATGGAGCACACCTTTGAAAAAAAAAAAAAAAAAAATTTGTACAACAGTAGAATATCATTCACAACAAACATATATACATTATGCTAGTATAGAGTCTTAGAGTCCCGTTCTTGTGATGATTTCTTTATATGAGTACTTGACTTTTTGGCCAATATAAAATGGATATTTAGAAAAACTGTCCATTGGATTTAATATTATTTTTATATATGACATACATGCCAAAAATTACAGTGATCGGACCACCGGTTTCTTAAATACAGACTGCTAAGCATTATATAGGTATTTAATTTTTTATAATTTGTATTTAAGAAACTAGTCGTCGTATCACTATAATTTTTGGCATGTCTGTCATACATAAGAATAATATTAAATCAAACTGTCAATTTTTTAAAATACCCAATTTGCGTTTGCCAAAAAGTCAAATCCTCATATAAAAAAATCCTCACAGAAACAGGATTCTGGTGTCTTAAATCGATGACTAATTATCCTAAATCCCATCCCTTCCATCAATTGAATTAGCTTCAATTAATTACTAAGCCCGCGTTAATGTATGGAAAAAGGTTAATATATTCTTTTTTTTCTCTCTCTCTCTTCTAGTTGGACCCACTTTTCTAATTCAAAATTTTAGAATAATCTTTTATTATTAATTTTCTATAGGAAAGGTAGCATTTTGACAAGTGGGCCATCAACGTGAAAGTTCCGTATAAAAATCGTGGCAAGAGAGCAAGTCAGCAACCTCCACGTGGCGAAACATATTCTTCGAATTGGTAATTGTCTACAAAGAAAGCCGAACATACCAACAAAGAAATCAACAGCCCGTCTAGCTCAGTTGGTAGAGCGCAAGGCTCTTAACCTTGTGGTCGTGGGTTCGAGCCCCACGGTGGGCGTTTAATCATTTTGATGCCATTATTTTTTATTTATTTATCCTTTTTGGACCTGCATATTTCTATTCATTATGAGATTTTTTTAAGAAAATACTTTATGTCACAAAAGTGAATCCCTAATGATGCGGTAAACGATCTAATCATTCTCTTTTTTAGCAAATTCTTTATTGATTTTAAATGAAATGTTATAATTTATTTGAGATATTTTTTTCGAACAATTTTTTAGAATAAATAGCATTACTGCCTTTTTCACTATTATGACAAGTTCTCAAAACACTACATGCAATTTGTATTTTGAGAAACTAACCATTGGATTAGATATATTTTTTATACATGTCTAAAATCATAATAATCTAATATAATGGTTAGATTTTTAAAAATGTTATTATAAATAACAATAATATTTTTAATTAATAAGAAATATAATAGATTTTTAAAGTGATATTTTTTAGAAACCAATTGTTCGATACTGTGATACATGATATACATAAAAAATATATAATCCACCTATCGATTTATTAAAATATTCGACTTGCGTTAGTATTTGAGAACTAAAAATAGAAATAACGGTAAAACAAGCTGTTAGAAAACCTAATCCCTAACTTTATTATTTATATATACCTCTCTCTAATAAAATGATAGCTCAACATTGGTTCAACCATGTGTGCAATTTGTTGTTATTGCATGTTAGTTTTGCACTTGTGAAGCATATTGTTGATCCAATTTAAAAATTTAGGAGTTCGAACAACTGTGAGGTAGTTCGAATTCTTCGAAATTGTGAAAATCAAATGATGAGGTTGGAATGCCCTTCTTAAAATTATCTTAATACATGTCAACCAATTACTTGCTGGTGTTAAAAAATGGATTAACACATATATATGATATGACACTAAAACATTTAATCTCCAAATGAACATGGGTAGCATGTAGTCGATGAGCAATTTTGCAACTACCTTCACAGTAATATGATTGATTAATGAAATTGACATTTGATTATTAAATTATTCACAGAATCTGTCAAATTGAAAATTGGTTGACAAAAATGACGTTTTGTTATTAAACTATTCTTATCAAATATAAAGCCTTCCTTTGTGCTTGTATCATAATGATATCCAAAGTTTCACCCCTTTTTTTTTCTTGGGCCATGTTAAAATCATTCTTTTTATTTTATTTTATTTTAATTTTGTTGAGGTGAGCTTGTACCTAATGATTACAATTCTTTAGCTTGGCCCCAAACTCAATTGTTGGTATGATATTTTTACAAGAAAAATGATTTACTTTCTAATACTCTTGTCCAATTTTTATTGGATTGTAGGCGACCTATTGATATGGATTGTCATATCAGCATATTTTAAAAGAAATATTTTAAGAAAAGATAAATTTTATCTTTTCTTACATGTATTATTAAAAAAAATATATATTTTTTATTTTTATTTTCTTAGATGAACTTCCGCGAGTTTACATCAATAGGTCATGTGAGCTGGGACATGGATTAGGATCGGGGTGGTCGAATGTATAATAACACTCGTTTTTTTCGGTGGATACCCATCTATATCCACTTAGGAATTTTTAGGGGTTTTACATATTTGATTTATTATTATTTCAATGAATTAATTTTTTTTAAAATGAAAAACGACAATTCATATAAAGAATTTTAAAAATAAGTGGCGTCTAAGGGCGTGTCACACTAATTACTTTGATGATGTTTGTTCAAAGTGTTACATTATTAATTCCCATGGACCAATTTGATAATCTCATGAGAAGTTGGTAAACGCAAGCGAGAAGCTACCTAATCCTCCCTTAATTAGCATAAGAGCAAGTCATAACTTTTCTAAATCTCCTAGATTTAGTGATTGATCCATTAATATGAAAATGATGTCTAGTTTTAAAGCAACTATCATAAAATGTAATTCTTTCCTTACCCTACTTTTTGAAGATTAACAATGTTGATGGCTACTCATTGCCCACATTGCAAAGATTTGTTGGTTTGAAATTTTTAAAATTGTTGCTAACCCCACTAAGATCCAAGATTACCTACATATATGGAGGATATAGTATGATTAGTGATTTTTTTTCCCCATTCATTTAACTAATATTTCTTTTAATTATAAAACAAATTTTAACATTTTAAATTTTAGTTTAGTGGCAAGTATTTTCATTTTTAGGGGAGAAATTTGATTTTGAGTATATAGAAGCGCATCGATAGCTATTTGTTAATATTAAGAAGATTAGGACTAAAGGATAAGTTTCCATCATTTAGGAATTTTTTTTTTTTAAAAAAAAAACAGTTTATATATTCATAAGTCTTTCACATAAAGATTTTATACTATCAGGTCAGGTCCAATAATCTCTTTAGCATAACAAATGGACAAAAGAATTTAAAAATCTAAGGACCTGTTTACTTCGTGAAAATTCGCAATTTTCATTTTCAATAAAAATAAAAAAAGGCCTAAAAAACGCGTTTACTTGTAAAAAAAATGAAAACTATTTTCGAGAAAATGAATTCTGTTTTTAAGAAAATGGAAAATATCACAAAGACGTTTTTTGTATTTTCACGAAAACTAAAAACGAGGATTATATTGTGGCAATGCTTATAAACATAGAAAAAAATATGTAAACCAACTGTAAAACCAAAATATAAAAATAATAAAACATATAGAGATAATATATAGTTTTAGTAAATGCATTTACACTATTTTTAGATTTTGAAAACGGTTTTAATTTTTGCAAAGTAAACACATTTTCTAAATTTTGAAAACTGAAAATGAAAACTGTTTTTTAAAAAATTTCACAGAAAATAAAAATTGTAAAAATTTTCACAAAGTAAACGTGCCCTAAAAGCATTGTTATTAAACCCAGACCGAATCGAGCGGTTAAACCGGTTGGACCGGGAACTGGTCCCCTCTCCGGCTGGTTCAACCCACAAAAACCCGTTTTTCAAATAAATCGTTCAACCCGACGGTTCAACCGCTCAAAAAACCGGTCAACCCGGTTTTTTTTTTTTAAAAAAATATATAATTTTTTAAAATTTTTTTAAGGTGCTAAAATGAATAAAACAGTCCCAATATTTGTAATGACTGCACATAAATTCAAATATATGAATTAATTGTACAAATATTTTTAAAAAATTATATTTTGAATCATTTATAACTTTTATTCAAATAAATAATTAAATAAATAAATAAATAATATATTTATGACGTCACGGTTTAACCCGGCGGTTCAATCGGTTGAACCGATTGACCCTTAACCCGGTAACTTTTCCGGTTCGATGAACGGTCCGATTTTTAAAATAATGGCTAAAAGACCTCATGGTGCAAAACTCTAAAATCTGGATTTTTGGATAATTTTTTTTAAAAAATAAAAAATTAGGGTAAATTTAAATTTCCATTTTTTATATTAGGGAAAAAAAAATGAGTAAAAACTATTTCACAAGGTTGTGGTAATATTAGGTAATATACTAATATTGTCCAACAAACTTCCCCAATGGGACCCACTGGCTCCGTATGGTGGTACAACAACTATCTAGAAGAAAAAGGCAGACCAAAAAGGAAAACCCAACCTAGCTGTAACTTTTAATTTTTCATCCATAACCTTAAAACACTGATTAATTAACATATAATTAATATTTAAGTTGGACCAACAGCTGTAGTATTATATATATATATTTATATATTATTAGTGTCCCAGGGCAAAATAATTTAATTAAATTAATTAAGGGGAAGATAACATAGAGAAATCATAAACCTAAGAAGGTCGACGTTATGGCTTCTTTAAGGAATCTTCGTTTTCTTTTGTTTTGTGTGCGTTTTAAGTTTCGGTTGGTTGCGTTGGGGAAGGGATGGGGGGATGACATGTCATCATTTGGGGGCATATGACATGTCATCATTTCCCACGCTTGGTGTTTGGCTGGTTCAGTCCATAAATTATTTATTTATTTAATTTTGTTAAAGTGGGTCCATAATTGATAATTCTTATGCTGTATTGCTTGGTGATGATGAACCACAGGCATGGTGGGACCATTCCTTAATGGGTCAATTGGACCCGACCTGTTTTGGATATGGAGTTTTTGAATAGTAGTAGTTGTGGTGGAGGTTTAGGTGGTAAAATGGGATCCATTGCAACTGGATATTAAGTGGATAAATTAATGTTGCCAAATTTTGGTGGAATTAGTTTGGGTCTAAATCTTAGTAGGAATAATGCGATTTTTTTAAATAATGCGAATTTTTTTAAACCATAGAAATTTACTGTTATTCCTAATCTCTTAATAGTAACAAATGGATATTAATATATTTTTATATACTTCAATTCATTTTTTTTCCTAAAAGTGGAAATATATATACCAGCAAAAATTACACATAATATTGAAGTATACAATAATATTAATTAAACTTGAAGGTTGAAGGAAAGGCTTGACAAATTACGTGTAAACTTATATAGATTTGACTGTTCGAGACAATTCATTATAGAGGAAGTCTATTATAAGGTGCATTTTACACAAAGCTGTATAAAATGACTAACAAATTGTAAAATATTTTTTGAAAAATCGACTGTTGGATTAGATACATTTTCTATATATGTCCAAAATCACAATGATCCAACGATTGATTTCTAAAAATTTGATTGTGAAAAAACTAATAATATTTTGAAGAACAAAAAAGTTACAGTTTCTTGTAATAACATTTTTTGAAAATTGACGGCTGGATCGTTGTGATATTGCATGTATAACATGCACTAGAAGGGTCTTTAATTCTTTGGTTTTTAAAATTATATATTGCAGTATGTTCTAAGCAGGTCGGCTTAGAATAGACTGCCTAATACTTTGTATATATGTGTGTGCAGGGGCATACGCACCCAAGCATATTTTCCAAGTAGGTTTAAGGTTGATGAATGTCTATAGTTTTCTTATTATTTGTTATTAGGAAAATGCTAATTATCCCGTGTCCTCATCCCGTTTTTATTTCACGTGGTGTTAGCCACATCATAAATCCATGTATTCAATAAATGAAAAAAAAAAAAAAAGAACCATGAACTCGAGACTTCTCATTTTTAAATTGTGAACCTTCACCGTCTGTAGCTGTAGATTACTTGTAGAATTTATTAAAGAGTAAAGTTTCAATTGCTCTTTATGACGGTGAAAATTCAGCCTGATGTCGCCCGCTGTTTACTGCACAGAGAAATAAATTAACTCCCCGAACTTTATCCAGCGAGGAAACTTCAGTGCTCAAGTCAGTATGGAAAATCCCAAATGATATAAGGATTTTTGGATTTAGTTTTGCATACCTCTTTCCGAATGTCCTGTCCTTTTTTATAGATGAATGGTGAATTGAATCAAATTTGAATGATATTTCGGATAGGCTTTTATCAATTTCGTATATCTTGCGCTTTCAACTGATCTTTTAATCTTATCCGAAGATTACAGTCTCCCGTTTATATCCATTGTTTAAATTTTAAATTCTCCCTCATCAACTCTAGTTATTATTCACTAATAATGAATTTGATATTTCTCAAACTTTTACTGTTAAAAGTTTAAATAAATTTAAATTTTGAAATGACAATCTCTTAACAATCAAATCATCTCCATTCCTAGGCTTATCATAATGCAAGGTGTTGAATAAAGTAGCCGTTGATAGAGAATGCACTTTTTAAAAACAATTTTGCTAGAGATATTTGGCAGTTTTTTTTGTTCCTTTCATTTGAATTTTTTTTTTTTAAAAAAAGCAGAGAATAAAACGGCCAATTTTTTTCTTTTTCTAAGTACTTTTCATTAATTTTTCAGCAAAAATATATATTTTTTAAAAAATCATTCAAGGATTTTTTAAGTTATTTAATAAGCACAATTTAAAACATCCAATTTATCGTAATAGGCGAGCAGACACAACCGGAGGAAATACACTGTAACGGATAACTTTATTATTTTGTCGGGTACCGGGTACATATAAGCTATTGGAGAACAAATTCATACTTAACAAGACGCAAATGCCCCTCAAAATGACATCCCCTATTATTGGAGTCTATTTGTCAACTATAAAAAGTCTTAAAGTTGGTAATGTTAGATTTTTATTTCACTAAGATATGATTTTTTTTTTTCTTTTAAATAAAGTTATTGTTCATTCTTGTTAAAAAAAGGGTTTAAATAAAATATTTTTAAAATTAATTTAAGTAAAAATAAATAATAGTAATAAAATAAACCTAACTTAATCCATATATTTAAAAATTCCTATTCAAACTTGTACACATATTGGTTTATCGATTCATCATCTTGATAGCTAGGGATTGGTAAGTACATTTTATTTAGGGCTATATCTATTAGAAAGAATAGCGTAGCAAGGACTACCATTGTATATTCAAAGTAGGTAAGTTTAAAACGAAAAATAAGTAGTGCTAGTTGTAATAGAGAGCAAAAAAAAAAAAAAAATGAGCATCCCTACACGAACTGCTATAAAATTAAAGTATTAATGAGTAAAAAAATAGTTAAAAAAATATAATTATTTTATATCATTAATAAGGTCTTAGATCAACGACCATCTTCTTTAATTAACCCTCCAAAAAACTCAAATTGACTATATCAAAATTTATATATGATTGAAAATCATACCTATAAATTGAGGAATGAGATCCTCTGCCTGGGTTTGCTTGGTGTTTGGGTGATGTGTTATAATTTGAATCATCTGCATATCACCTGAGTGAAAAGTAAAGCATCTAGATCATGACATATCACCCAAGTATATCCAAACCTAAGTAGATGATCTAGACTCTAAATTGAGAAGCATGAATATACACGACACAATTAATACAAATTATGGATAGTTCAACGCAACAATTTTTTAAAAGTTTAGAATATAATAGGTTGGGACACAATATTAATAAAATATATAAATTTCTATACTTATATCATATCATCAAACATTAAATATATAATTCAAAATTTCTATATATGATTTTGAAAATTTCGGATTAAATTTTCCAAAGATAATATAATATGAAGGGACATGTTTAATTGACACATTGTTTTTACTCTAATTTGATGTGCAGTTTGCAAAATTTATGGAATAAATATTTTGAGAAACGACCGTTGGATTAGATATTCTGTTTATATATATTACGTATATAAAAAATCACATTAATTTAATGGTTGTTCAAATAGTTTTTTTATAATTTATTTTAAAATTGTCACATTTTTTTTAAAAAAAATAGCCGTTCGATAAGGGTAATTTTAATATATATGATGTATAAAAACAAAATATATAATATAACGGTTGATTTCTTGAAATATATATTTCATGCTGAATTTTGCAAAATACATGTTAAATTAGAAATAAAAATGATGTATCAAGACAACCACCGACAAGAGATCAAAGAAAGAAAAAGGAAAAAAAAACAGAAAGTCTCCTATTAATGTCGACCAGAGCTATGGACTATTGAGGGCTTTTTTGTAAGTCCAAACCTTTTTACGAAAATCAAATTAAAACCTTAGCCAGTTACCTACTCTCCGAGACAGACACCTGTGGGTTCCATCAGAGTCACATGCTTCCCAATAAAAACACCATAGAGAGAGAGAGAGAGAGAGGGGGCGGTACGAGATTCAAATTGAGTAGTGGGGACGAGTCGACGGTTGTATGTCGTATTTTGTTTTTAAACAGAAAAATAAATAGACAGTTCGAGACTTTAAGAAAGAGGAAGAAGAGAAGAAGGACAGCCACGTCATTTCCCGAGATCCATCTTTCCTTTCCTCTCTCTTTTTGGTGTGTGAAGAAGTCGCGGAGAGAGAGAGAGAGAGAGAGAGAGACACACACACACACGCAGTCATTTTTTTAGAGAGAAAAAGAGGAGAGGCTTGCAGACGAAGAGAAATCTCTGCACTGTTCTCTCCCTTTTTTTAGAGAGAGAAAGAGAAAGAGAGAGAGCATTCATTTGTTGTTTGTTGCTTAAAGCAGAAAAAAATAATGGAGAGAAGCACTCCGGTGAGGAAACCTCACACATCTACTGCAGATCTACTCACTTGGTCTGAAAATCCTCCGGCTGATTCTCCGGCCACTGCCTCCGCCGGTTCTAGACCCGCCGTCCGGTCTCACCAGGTACGTCAATTTCCAGCTAACTCTTTTTGTTTTTGATTTTGGGTGATTTTCGATATAATTTATTACTAATATATATGTGTATCACTTTTTGGTCGGGACAATGTCAGCCGTCGGATGGGATCAGTAAGGTGGTGTTTGGTGGTCAGGTGACGGATGAAGAAGTAGAGAGTTTAATGAAAAGGTGAGATCTGCTGAAATCTAGGGTTTTTTTTTTTCAATTTGCTTCTTTGTGTTTTGGGTGATTTGCAGAGTTCGGTAGTGTTTATTTATGGCAATAAATGTTTTCATAGTCATAGGTGGACTGGTACGGTCATTTTGTTTCTTTGATTTTGTTTTTATCTGGCATTCTTCACGGTTTTCCCATTGTCTGCACTTTTTCTCTCTCCTGATTGATATTTGAAAACTTTGGGATATTTTTTTTTACTTACAGTGGATTTTAAATCGGTTGATATTTGTTTAATATATGCATTCTAAAATGTTATTCAGCTCAGTTATTCGTGTTTGATCTCCTTTTTTCACCAACAAATTTGAAGGAATCGCTCTCTCTCTCTCTCTCTCTCTCTACACACACACACACACACACACATATTACGAATATTCTTGATGTATTAGATTGAATGCTTGAATTTGGTTTCTGGGTGTTCAAGCTTGCTATGGGGTACAAATCCTCACACACTTTACCAATTTGGCAAGCTAGAGTTTCTTTGTAATTTAGTTGTCTTTAATTTTATTTTTTAACAGTTTGTGGAGTTACGTTTCTTATGTGGCATTCGGATCTATTGAAGAAGATCTGAGTTTCGAAACATTGTGCTACTGGGGGAAGTTTCATCTATAATTTGATTATTATTTGTACCAAATTGAGCTTTAGATTGAAATTGTAATTAAAAGGTAGATTATGGCTTCTCTTTACAAGTAGGGAGTGAAGCGCTTGGGCTTCTTTTCAGGATCCATATTTTTGGCTAATTTTGGGCAAATTGAAATCTCTCTCTCTCTCTCCATCTCTTGTTTCCCAATGTACCCAAGCCGTTCTTATTTTTCAATTAACAAAATAATTGTCCACGTTACTTAGCTTTAGATCTATAATGATTAATGAGCATGCATTTGGATGCGAGGAATTGTTTTTCATTTCAAATTCCATTGTGTGGAGTTCAAAATCTTTCTTTTACCATGGATTTGTTTTTGTGAATTTGCGGTCTATAGAATTTAAATTAAATTGATATAAAACTTGGCCAACCAGTGGAATTGGAATTGGGGGACTCTGATTCCAATTATAAAGGCCCCACTTCATGCAACCTTAAGCATTGTGTAATATTCTTAGCATTAAACAAATTTATTGGATTTGGTCTCCCAGAAAGCTCTAATGGCCTATGCAAGCCAAAATTTCAAACTATGTGACCCTTCCTTGTTATGCCAACGTCCTAATTGAAATGCACCAGCCTTTTGATTGTTGCGTTTGCTCCTTTTCTGGCCATTTAGGAGCTTGCAACAATATGAGATGCCATATGATTTTTCGATGAAATTTTGAATCAAATGATGTACTGCAAGTGTACCTTTGTTTTACTCTCCTTTTTTTTTTTTTGGCACCTTTTCTGAAGGCAATAGGATTACTTGATTGTCTGCCATTTATCTGAGGCCACTGAGAACTGTTTGCTTTCCAACTTCCAGGAAACCTTGCTCGGGGTATAAATTAAAGGAGATTACTGGTAGCGGTATTTTTGCAGCTGATGGAGAAAATGGTACATTAGAATCTGGCAGCACCAATGCTAATCCAAATAGCAAAACAGTAATACGGATGTACCAGGTATACTGTATCATTGCTGTTTAAAAATTTATTAGGAGTACATGGATCTCTGCAGTCTGTTGTAATGGCAGTTCAACACTGAAGTACATATTACCGCATAATTAATTTTTTTTTCTCAATTTGTTAAATTGTCAGCAAGCGGCTGCTGGGATCAGTCAAATCTCATTTGGTGCCGAAGAGAGCGTTTCCCCTAAGAAGCCCACGACGCTGCCTGAGGTGGCAAAGCAGCGTGAGCTAAGTGGGACACTTGAGAGTGAGTTAGATGCAAAGACGAAGAAGCTGTTTTCTGATGCAAAGTCCAAAGAGCTCAGTGGGCATGACATCTTTGGGCCCCCTCCTGAAATTGTACCCAGGCCGCAGGCTGCGCGCTCTGCATTTAAAGAAAGCAAAGACATGGGAGACCCTGTGCCACGTAATGTACGCACATCTGTCAAAGTTTCTAACGTGAGTAAAATAAGATGATGCATACATAAATCAATGGTTTTTGCTCTCTCTTTCTCTAGTAATTTTATGGGTTGAATTTAGAGGGTTTGCAAAAGCTTTATACCATCCCATGGGGTGGTGGCCCCGTATGGGAAGCGGGGATTAGTCGGGCTCGGGCTCTGACATCTCAGACACCTCGTTGCTTGGCAAAAAAAAAAAACCTTTTACACCTAGGTGAAAGAGCATAAAGTGGAAAATGAGTCAGGAATTTATGCCAAAAAAAAGAATATTCATCCAGATTGTCCATTAAATAATGTGTTCTTCAAGGGTTAGAAAGCTATATTAAGTGTGCCCTATAAACATAGTTTAAAGATTGGATGATTAGGCTCATCCAGTGGGCTTTATATTTTGAGCAAATGTTACTGAGGATCAATAGTGTGGCAATTTCACAGCACAGTGACTGGGGAGCATCATTTCTTCTATTCCTGGGTCAAGTTTCCTCTTTTATCGTTCTGACTTTTGAAGTTGCTCTTACCTTGTTTCTATGCATGTTTTCAACTGTGAATTCTTTGTAATGGACTAGTAAGATCTCACATTCTCACTCTTCTTAACTTTGGTTGTAATTTTATAGCCTGCTGGAGGTCAGAGCAATATCATTTTTGGCGAGGAACCCGTGATGAAGACAGCAAAGAAGATCCATAACCAGAAATTCGCTGAGCTGACAGGAAATGACATTTTCAAGGGAGATGTTCCTCCATCGTCCGCTGATAAACCACTGAGCGTGGCAAAACTGCGAGAGATGAGTGGCAGCGACATCTTTGCTGATGGGAAGGTAGAGTCTCGAGATTACCTAGGCGGGGTTCGCAAGCCCCCTGGTGGTGAGAGCAGCATTGCCTTGGTTTAACTTGTTAGGTCTAACTCAGTTATTTTTACATTATTACTTCTGTGTCTGGTTCATTGGGTTGTATTTTATTCCTAATGGGGATTTGTTTTTTCATATGATTGACCTTTCATTGTGGGTTTTGGCAAGAGTTTGGCCTAGGGTTTAACATGTCGACCAGAGCTATGGACTGTTGGCTAATTGGGTTGTATTGTCCATAATCTTGTGTTTTTCAGTGTTTGTCTTAATGAAATTGTTTTGGGCTGTTCACCGGATTTTATATTTACTTGGTTAGCACTGCTTTAGTTACCATGTCATTGTTTAACACTGGAAGCATCAAACACCTCATTTGGATATTCAAAATGTGTTGATAATCAAGGGCATGTTTGGTTTGTCTGGGAATGGGCATCTCATTTTGAAATGAGATTCTCAGAAATAGGATGCTTGGTGTTATTTTCATACCAGAGCTTGGCCATGTTAGGAATATTATGTGATTTGGAAGAAAAAAAAAAAACAAAGGAATATTATGTGAGAATTATGTAGATTCTCATTATAATATTTAGTTTATAAAACACTTGTGTCAGGAATTTGTGGGTATATAACCTTATTTAGTTTAACTTAGTTTAGTCCTAGGGTTTGAGCTTTTTTCATATTTGTCTACTTTAAATCGGTAGACCTATTGAACTGATGATCACTTAAATAGGTCGATGGTCGGTCTGATTTTGATAACTATCTTTTTAAAATATTAATCAACTCATTTTGGACCAGTTGAATAGTTAAAATTCATGTGTGGAGGATTATTTGTTTAGTAGCATATATCTTTTCCTTTAAAAGTAAATATATCTTCAAGAAAGATTTGAGATTTGAGATTTGAAGTTTAAGTATATGAAAGGGGTATTAATATTTGCTTGTTAATATTAGGGAGAAAAGGGTAAAAGATGATGTAGTCAACCTCATTAATTGCACTGTTGCCTGCTGGATCATGACCCTTTATCTTGATGTGGAAATGCACACTTCATAGTCACACCATTCTAAGGAAAAAAAAAAAAGGACAAAGAATGATAATTTTACCATGGTAGTGTTTTGTAAAATATGTAGAAAATGATTGCCATGGACTGCCTTTTTGACTGTGTGAGAGACAGGTTAAATACTCCAAATTAATTTAATAAAAATATTTATTTGAAACCACTCAAAAATCAATAAATAAGATGGTCTTTTAGCCTTATTTTGAATTTGTTTATTTATCGAGTTAAATATAACTCGAGATCGATTTAATAAAATGGTTTTTATTTTTTATTTTTATTTTTATTTTTAATTCACTTAAAAGATATGTTTCAATTTTATTTTAAATTTGTTAATATATTTAGTTAAATAATTTATTTATTATTATTTAACCGCAGGCAAACTCTAATCTGACAAGTAGTTTAATTAAAACAAAAAAAATCTGACAAGTAGAGAATCATCATTGGCTATTTCTTGAGTAACAAGCAACAGACGGCCGTGTTAAACAACAACTCTATAGAATTTTTTTTATTTTATTTTTTATTTTTTAAAATGATAGGCGCATGGTATGTACGTTATAATGGATATTTTCCAGTCAAAATTAACAGAAAGAGTAACCAAATGATAAAACGTACTTGACTGGTACCGAAAATCATGGTATTCACTTTTAACCAAATCATAATATATATATATATATATATATATATATATATATATATATATATATATTGAAAATTAAATGAGCTTAAATTGAATGATACTTATTTATTAATATTAGGAGTTGAGGATGAACTGATGGCCCATTAGCCCAATGAGATTTATATCTACTCGGGAGATTTTAAATTTGAAAATATAGAAACTCATGTTTTGAATTTTAGGAAGATTTGGGATAAGGATAAGTTTTATTATTTGAAAAACAAAGGGTAAGCCTCAAAATTGGATATAGTGTATATCTGAACATTTTGAAAGAACAATTAGACTTGTGCCCCCCTCAAAATGATGGCAAGTATAACTTTTACATTTATATAGATACAAAAATTATTTTTAGAAATTGTTTGGTAAACATAAAAATTTGACCAAACAAAGATGAGTTTAAATAATTTTTATTTAATTATTATTTATTAGGTTTTTTTCTGTTTTTAATTTATTTATTTTTTAAAAAATAATTGTTTAGTTTTTTTTTTTTTTTTTTAAATCAAGAAATATGATTTTTTTCAAACAAAAATAAATTAATTTATTAAAAAAGAGAGGAAATAGCAGTTGAAGAGTGTAGTTCGGTTGATTTAGTTTTAAGAAATCCCAAAAGAATCTTTTTAAGTTCATGAATGTAGAATAAGAAGGGTATGTT
>JAESVK010000823.1:1774035-1791191 GCA_017140935.1 Hamamelis virginiana
AGGAGTTGAGGATGAACTGATGGCCCATTAGCCCAATGAGATTTATATCTACTCGGGAGATTTTAAATTTGAAAATATAGAAACTCATTTTTTGAATTTTAGGAAGATTTGGGATAAGGATAAGTTTTAATATTTGAAAAACAAAGGGTAAGTCTCAAAATTGGATATAGTGTATATCTGAACATTTTGAAAGAACAATTAGACTTGTGCCCCCCTCAAAATGATGGCAAGTATAACTTTTACATTTATATAGATACAAAAATTATTTTTAGAAGTTGTTTGGTAAGCATAAAAATTTGACCAAACGAAGATGAGTTTAAATAATTTTTATTTAATTATTATTTATTAGGTTTTTTCCTGTTTTTAATTTATTTATTTTTAAAAAAATAATTGTTTAGTTTTTTTTTTTTTTTTTTTTAAATCAAGAAATATGAGTTTTTTCAAACAAAAATAAATTAATTTATTAAAAAAGAGAGGAAATAGCAGTTGAAGAGTGTAGTTCGGTTGATTTAGTTTTAAGAAATCCCAAAAGAATCTTTTTAAGTTCATGAATGTAGAATAAGAAGGGTATGTTTGTCATTTTTCCACATACAAACTTCAAGGAGAAAATTATGCATTGTTTGTTAGTAAGGAGATGATCAATTCTGTTGATAGTAGATACTCATAACTGAAATATCAAATTTAACAAAATAATAAAATAATATAATTAATAATTAATATAATAGCTGAAAGAATGACACTTAATTAATAATTAAAAAAAAAAATAGTTGATATTAAACTCTCTTAAGAGTCTTAGTCAGAACCTGCCTCTCTCTCTCTCCTCTCTCCTCTCTCCTCTCTTTCTCGAAACACCTGTGTCCTTTCTCTGTGTGTGTTGTGGAGCAGTATATATTGCCAACTCTCTCTTCATTTTAATGGCGTGAGCGTGAACAGTAACAGACCGTACATCCACACTCGTATAACCGTCAAATATCAAAAACCTATTATTCCTTTCTCTCTCTCTCTCTCTCTCGCTTTCTGTTTCATCTTCTTCCTCTCCATAATCAGATGAAAATGTCATTCAAATGCAACCGAAATTTCTTCACTGTTTGGCTTCTAATCTCTTTTTGATATGTGTTTGTTAGCATCTTGAATTAATATCTGTTGTGGGTTTTGGGTTTTTTGAGATTGGTTTTTCTCTCTTTCTTCTCTCTCTGTATCTATATATCTCTCTTTCTCGATATATATATATATTTGTTGTTGTGATGTATAAACAAAGTGAGAAGGAGAAGAGGATTAGGGAGGAGATGAAGGGTGATGGAGAATTTGAAACGTTATTGAATGAGATCCCATACGCAACATCTCTCAATCATCTTCATCATCATCTGCGTATGAGTGCTTCAACTTCACCGCCTGTTGGTAGAGTTTATATGCAAACAGAGTACTCTCCTTCAAGTTCTTTCTCTAATGGGTTTTGTTCTTCCGATGATATATCACCATCTCCAACTCCCCTTGGTGAGGAGAGTGCAGCATATCAAACAACTCCCAATATTCATTTTCTCAACAGAATGTGGATGGAGTCTAAATCACCTGATTCTGGTGTTGTGAAGAATGCTAATGCCAACGACTACGCGTTTGATGAATTTGGTTTATCTGAAAATCTCTATAGAATGAATATCAGAGATGAACAGAAGGATTGTGGTGCTAATAATATCAGGCAATTTCAGATGGACCCAGATGGGTTTGGGTTCACTTACAATGCTGAAAAATATAATCCATGCGAAGGTCTTAACAATTGTGTTTCAGCGTATGGAGGGTTTCAATCTCCAATTGGCAGAGTTCCTATGAGTTTTGATGGTGATATGAGGTCGGCATTGATCGGGCTTCGTGGGAGATATAAGGCTGGCAATTCAATGGGGTCATTTGTTACTCACAATCAGTCCAATGCTCTGTATTCTGACATGAGCTGCTACAAAAATCAAATGAATTATGTATTGGAGCAGAGAAAGGAACAGGGAAGCAGCTGTTACCGTAGAGGAATTCATTCACAGAACCCATCGATCAATAGGCCTTACTTTAATGGAGATTTATTCTGCTCACAGCAAAGTGGAATGGATTGCAATGGAGAAAATGGGGTCTTGAATCCACTATATTCGTCTCAGTTAATGCATCCAAAGCTGGCTTTGAGTGTGGACAATCCTGTATATAATCGATCAGTGTTAAAAGAAAGGACTAGAGCAATCCCACACAGTAGGGTCCCTCAATCTCTCTTGTCGATGAATAGTGGGAGGGATCTTGAGGCGTTTAGTTGTGAGGATAGCTTCATCATACAAGGGAAAAGTTTGAATTATGTAATCAATAAGGGAAGTGATCGATCGAGGGGTCACAAAAAGAGTTCCTCTGATGAGATTGCAGCGAGGAATCTGCGAGAGAAAAGCTTGAAACTAGATATTCGGTCTCAATCTGAGGGAATTCATGAAAATGGTCGGAGTCAAATTAGTAATGGGCCATTGCTCTCGCAACCAGATTATAGTACCTTGGCTGAGGTACAGGGTTATATATACTTTGTAGCAAAGGATCAGCATGGTTGTCGGTTCTTACAGGGGATGTTTGAAAAGGGAACCTGTGAAGATGTGCAGATAATATTTAATGAAATTATTGATCATGTTGTTGAACTTATGATGAATCCTTTTGGAAATTACCTTATGCAGAAGTTTTTGGATGTGTGCACTGAAGAACAGAGAACGCAGATTGTTCGCATGGTGACTGCAGAACCAGGCCAGCTTGTCAGAATTTCTTTGAACACACATGGGTAACTTCTTCATATTGCACTTGATTATTGCTTGTCCCTTGGTAAATTTTTATATACTTTGTGATGTTTGTGTTGTTTCTGAATGGAATGTGTATTATTCTATCAGGACACGTGTGGTACAGAGGTTGATTGAGACTCTCAAAACCAGGCAGCAGATTTCATCAGTTATATTGGAAGTTGAATTGGGATTCCTTGAACTCAGTAAGGACTTGAATGGAAATCATGTTGTACAGCGTTGCTTGCAATGCCTCAGCAATGAAGATAATAAGGTATCGATTTTTCTTTCTTTTAATCATGCCAGTTTATTACAGATCTTAAAATCTGAATGTTTGTTGTCATGAGTGTTTGTTCCCTCAAGCTGCATTAGATGTCCTTAAGTTTTCTCTCAGATGTCATGTGATAAATTGGTTTTTAAAATTTAAATGTTCTTTTAATAATGTCAGTTCAATATGGTTCTTAAAATTTTAATGTTTGTTTATGATTGTTCATCACTTCATGCTGCATTGTATGGTCTTGTGTTTGCTCTCAAATGCCATGCGATAGATTGGATTGTAGGTATTCCCAATATGAAGCAAGATCCGTGAAAATTTTAGAGTTCTAACAAATTATATTTTTTCTAGTCCTTCTTCATTTCAGTTATTTCTCATTTTTGAGGTTTAATTTTCCTTCATTACAACCTTGGTTCTAACAATCCCATATCTTACTCCTGGATGGCTGATATTTTTTCCCTGTAGAGGGATCTGTTAAGAATTTAGTAAATTTATCCTTACCCATGACTTTGTTGTTTCAAATTCTAGCACATGTTTCTCTCAAATAATGAAAAACTTATAACAACCACACTGTCTAATACAAACAAGATTTCTTAATAGTCTACTTGTAATGTTTTAGGCACTTGAGTGGTACTGCATAAGAAACTCACATAGTTTGCTTCTTGTGGAACAGCTGTCTAGCAAATCCCGAGCATGCCTGTAGCCTGCAAGGATACAGCTGAATCCCATGTCACTTTGTCCATATCAATGTGAAATTTACTTAGGAGACTCTTCTTGAAGTAGAATTTCATAAATCCAGGTGCTACTTTAACAAAGTAATGGAATCCCTAAATCTAAGTATCCAAAATAGGATTATTATTTGTTATCATGACATAACTTGAAATAAGAATACGTGGTTTGCAAATACTTCACAGGGCATTATATTTTCAGAGTCTAAACCAACGTGCCTTCTGGCCTTCCCACCGTCCTTATAGCGCCTTCAACTTCAACTGAATCACTTCCAACTGAATCACTTCTCTGTGCTGGTGTAATCATTCATTTTTGTTTCTTTTAGCTGACTTTTTCCTTGTGTCTACAGTTGATACTACTGCTAGCCTTTTAAGAATGCCTTCATTCTTATTCTATCATTCTGTCTTGCGGTACCTCTAAGCAACCTGATTTAAGATTTTTACACCAAATAAAAAATGTATGCAGATGCATTACTCTGTCTTCTCTGCACATTGTCTCTATCTTTATGCTGATCATTTTGCAATTATCATTGCACTGCTAGCATTGTCCACGTAGGCCTTGATGCCAAGTGCTAGGGAGCCTGGCTAGGTGAAGCAGTGGCATTGGTGTTGCCTAAGTGATGCTTTGACTTATAGAAAGGGATATGTCTAATGCCATTTTCATTTTGAAAGTTCTTTTCCATGTAGTGCATAATGTTATTCAAATTAGATTCAAACACCAAGAATCACTGTTGAGATCTTAAAAACCCACTCTGTCAAGAGTCGAACTCCCAAGCAAGTGAATTCGCACTTTCCAAAATCATAAATAACAGACCTATAAGGATGGCAGTAGAGGGTAGGATGCGCCCAATGAAGGTTGAACAATGGTGCCACCTTAGTTGAGAAGAGAACATCTTATTGGAAGTTGGAATACCACAGGAGATAATCTAGGATCAAATTGAAAAAATTTCATAGGAGATGCTCTGGGATCTATGTGGAAATTTGAGGCAGAATGACTCCTTGAGCATGAACTGCGTGGATTGTAGGTACTAGCGTAAGCAGAGTAAGCCAAGCTCTTAAATTTACTGTCATTCTAGGCACCCCCAAAATTTACACGGGGAGTTCTGTTTTCCATAACAGATGCCCGTGACTACTATAGTATGCTTTACTTTTAATGAAAGTGGCAATGATCGAGTTCCTTAAAGGTTACACTCCTAGAGAAACAACAAAACCAGATGCATAAGATTTATCAAAATAAAAGCACAGAAGATTCATCAAATTCTCCATGTCCAAAATCCCTAAAAGTTTTATTTATCTCAAACTAGGCGATGACTCTTCGTATGTAGTCAGTTGAGCATTTTTAAAATGCAGTATGAGTTAGCACATATGAGATGGAGACATTGGAATAATAAAAGAAGTATGGAATTTTATTTTGGTGCACAAACACACAGCATAAGTATATAACTATATATGTATATGTTTGCACAGCATAAAGCAAAGGTATCAGTGTAAGCACCAAGTAACACATAGCCTGTGTATGAGCACAATCAGAAGAATGAGCAAGAGAAACTAGGCAGAGACTGAAGTACAACTGTACAAGTCTTGTTTTGGAGTTGGTAAATATAAACATCACACTTGCTGGATTTGTCAACCACAATATGCTTATAAGGCCATGAATTAGAGGATGATGCTTGACTAAAACTTAACTCCTTAGAGGCTTAGAGCATCTCTAGTGGTATGCCATTTGAAGCGCCATTGCCAAAATTTGGCATTGGCACTTAAATAGGCTGCTCCAATGGCGTGCCAAATTTTGGCACCTCAAATGGCAAATGCGATTTTTGCCCATCATAATTTTCCTTCAAAAAGTGAGAAATGCCAAACTATAGCATGAATGCATTGGAGCACATATGTGCCAGAATTTGGTATTGATGCCATATGGTGCCATTTGAGATGCCAAATTTTGGCATTGGCACATCAAATATCATGAGTGCATTGGAGATACTCTTATAGCATCATCATTGGTAAGGAAGTGCCCAGAATGCTTCAATGAAGTTAAGATAGGAAAGACAATATTAAGAGCTTTTAATCATAGTCAGTGATTGCAAAGGCTAGGTTTGGGTTGAAAGTGGTCTACAGCCAAATCAGCCTTAAAAATACCACCCCAAACCTGATCTGAAACCCAGTTATGATCTTTTAAAATCCAGCCCAATGGTGGCTGGATGGGATGGGATAGCCAATTGAATTGATCCATTTTGTATTATGCACACAAATATATGCCAAAATCAAGCATAAAATCAAGGCTAAACTAATTATAAACCTGAACTCATAATATGTCTGCCTATGCGCACCTAAATAAAAGAGAAATTCACTAAACCAGAATGTTTCATTCAAGAAAGCATGAGTACCAACATGGTTTCTTTTATATGTTTGGAACCTTTAAACTATAGCCTGCTTATATGCTTTTTATAGAATATGTGCAGGATTTTCCTAGAGATGCTTTCCATCCAACGTATAATCTGCTGCTATTGCCCACTTGGCTTAATATATAGTCTATAATCTGATTATATGTTTTTAACAATTCCTGCTATAATTGGTCAAAACACTGATATTAAACCTTTTCTGTTGTCTGTTGTTACTAATTGTTGGCAGTTTATTTTTGATGCTGCTACAAAATTTTGTGTTGATCTTGGAACTCATCGGCATGGGTGTTGTGTTTTGCAAAAATGCATTACGTATTCAACTGGTGAACGACGACAAAAGTTGGTTGAAGAAATTTCTGCCAATGGGCTTCTCCTTGCTCAAGATGCTTTTGGGTAATTGTTTGAGAGAATTTTAGCCAAATTTGTTTTTTTCTCTCTTTTATGACAAAAATCCTTGAGATGCTATGATATTCCATGTTTCTTTTGAGGGCATAGTTTTTTGTTTGCTTCATTTGGTTGATGAAAGATTTTTAGCTGTCAAAATTTTCTTTGATCCACCTGAAGTCATAAGAGTTAGCTAGCTCGAGGAGAATGAAGTTGTTCATTCATACGAAAACATTTTCATTGGATCATTTTCAGATAAATTTCTCTCTCTCTCTCTCTATATATATATATATATAATATATATATATATATATAGAGAGAGAGAGAGAGAGAAAGAGAGAGAGAGAGAGAGAGAGAGAGAGAGAGAGAGAGAGAGAGATTACCGCTAAACAATTGTCAAAGTTTATGAGAATAGTTGATCCAATTTCTGTCATGAAAAGAAATCTTTGAGCCAATTTTTATGTGCTCCAAGCTATTTAACTAGGGCATTGCATTGACCTGGATGTTTATATCTTACATGGATACGGGACATGTCAAACTCAAACAATATGAATTGTTCATGGGTTTTGGTAATTGAAATACTGTCTTATACACAAACATTGAATTTTGACGAAGGATAGTATCAAATTTAGCAATTATTATGAAAAATGAATTCAGTGATGAAGCTAACTTGAGTTTTGTTGAATTGCATACAACACAATCTTATTAATAGAATACACCTTATATTAAACAGAATTTCACATCATAGAATACCCACTCAATCTGTACATGTTCTTTTTTGCATTCTCCCTTTTGATCCTACTATTAGTGGATTCAATCCACCCCATCTCACAGGCAGGATCATGGCTGACAAGTTTTCTTTGTATCTTTGATTGTTCCTTTTTTGCCACTTATTGTGCTACTCCTAGACTTCCCAGAGTGTGCTTATTTCTATTTTCTTATTCTCTAGTTTATCCACCCCATGTATCTCAAGTTCTCAACACGTCATGGCTACTCTTTAGAATATGCCATTTGTCGGTTGCCGCCCATCTGTTTCATGTAAGGTGGTTGGTTTTATTAGCATCTTTATCCATACTTCTTGAGTCTCTAGAAAAACAGGTAATTGGTATTTATAATTATACAAGGCTATCAGGACCTCAGTAATGGTTTAGAAGCATATACTTGTAAAATTAATGCATTTATTTTAACTTCACTGCTCTATTTTTCTCATTTTCTTGCATTTCACAACAAATCACTCTAAGCCTCTACATGAGTAATCATCAAAAGCAGCACTCATAATACTAAATTTTTGGTACAGTTTGATTCTGCTTTGTGAATCTGAATCTTCTTCTTTTGCATCTCAGAAATTATGTTGTTCAATATGTCATAGAGCTAGAGATGCCATCTGCAAATGCCATCTTGATTTCTCAGTTTGAAGGGAGCTACATACACCTCTCGTTGCAGAAATTCAGCAGCCATGTTGCTGAAAAATGCTTAAGATATTTTGAAGATGCTCGGCCTAGAATTATCCGGGAATTGCTGTCGATGTCTCACTTTGAGCAATTGCTGCAAGACCCTTTTGCCAACTATGTCGTCCAATCTGCACTAGAAGTTAGCAAGGTAGAACCAACACCCCTCTTATGTCTGTCAATACTTTTTAATCCTTGCTCTCTCTCTCTCTCTTTCTCTCTCTCTCTCTCTCTCTCTCCGTGTGTGTGTGTGTGTGTAATGTCCTTTTTTTTTAAACAGGGTTCTCTCCATGCTTCATTGGTTGAAGCAGTTCGGCCACACACAATCTTACGGACCAGCCCATATTGCAAGAGGATTTTCTCCCGGCACTTCTTGAAGAAGTGACATATTTTTGCCCGTGTTAGAAGTGTTGTTGTTCTCCCAAGATTACAACCATGTCCACTAATAATAATAACTGACTCTTTATCTATCTAGGGCCACCAGATTTAGAGGTATCTAACTATCAGAATCTGAGGCTGATCTCCTGGCTTAAGACTGTAAAAAGATTTTGCTTCCACTTTGCTTAATATGTGGATATGGCTTTTGTATTATCCTGTTGTCTTGTTGATCTTAACTTCGAAATGCTGGAGATTGTATAGGGTCAGAACACTCAGTTTCTTCTTCCACTTGTCTAAATGATCTGGATTTATTTCTTAATTAGTATAATCCTCGTCATTTTTAAAAATCGATCAGTCATATTTATCCTATATGTTTTATCTAGTATGGTTCCTTGGTATATAATATATATAATAATAAGAAAAATTCTGGACGTCAAAATATTGTGAATACAGAAATGAGAAGAGATGACAGCCGAGCCTCTTGGATGGATAATCCAACTGTCATGATAACAAACAGTACAAATCCAAGGTATGTATTATGCACAATGATGTCTTGGTTGGATGGTAGTTGTTACTAGATGCATCTGCTGTGATTCATTTTATAGTGTTTTAGCCTCTGTTTGGATCGGGAAAACTCGAGGGAAAGGAAAGAAAAAGATTGAAAAAGCTTTAAAATGGAAAATCCAATTCAAAACAATTTTCGGCATTTTTCTTTCCTTTTCCTCGTTTCTTTTCAAAATCCAAACAAAGCATTAGTAAGAAGAAGAGATAACTGTGTTGTGCCTGAATTACAGCCCTGCATGGCCAAATCAAATTCCAGCATCAGCTGATGGAATCCCCATGTTTTGTTTGCCATTTTGACCCCGTTTTCAAGGAAATAGGAGGTTTAATTGAAAATTGCTGGGATTCCCGTAAGCATTGCTTGAATTAATTCATGTAGAGAGCACAGTGCAAATGTTTACTCTTTTCATATAGAGAGCCTGCAAAGTAGCGAATGTTAGCTCTCTCTCTCTCTCTCTCTCTCTCTCTCTCTTTCTGGCTTCTGATTTACTAAAATAAGGCTATCAGGCTATGTTTGCTAGGGTATGAATTGGAGAGGTCCTTGACAGCATAATCCTGGGATGATGGAACCAAATTGCAGTACGGTGTTTAGTTTATTGCTAGGAAGGTGAAAGGTAGAAAACACATGTATTAGACTATGCCTTAAAATATGGCAGATAAGGAATCAGGACCACCCACCCAACCCACACCCCACCCAACGAGAGGAAAGAAAAATGTGGTATTTGAGGATCAAAGAGATTGTTAATCTTCTTGCTCTACAAAATACAAACACATCAAAAGAACCATTTGCCAAGGATCTTATTTTTTGTGATACCAAGCAGAGCCTAAACTTATAAAATGGTCACTCTGAATATATCCCGTTTCCTCGTCTTGATCTCAACCATGTCAATCTCTACATTTCTTTGAATTAGAAAATGATGGCAATCACCTCACAGAAATGCAAACCAAATCCCTATACTTCAGTCTTAACCGAAGAAGCAATGACACAAACACGTGACAAAGTTACGACATAACACGAACACACGAACGCATCTAATCCTATAAAAATTAGAATACAACTTGGTGGAGACACATCATTAGTAAGATATGCATTTTTACAGAATTGATTCATTAAGGATCTCTCTGTCCACAAATTAATTTGTGGACCACTCACCATCCAGTCCTCCATTTTTCACAAAACCCATTTATTCTGGTCCATTTATTTAGATGGAGGGCTGGATGGTGAGTAGTTCACTGTTTATCTTGTGGACTGATCCTTAATGGATCAGTTCTGTAAACTTTTATACATATATATTATATCATGTAGCATCATATACATTATTCCAAATGCATCCCTTTGTATCATTTTTCGAAAATCCTTGTTGAATTCTCCATTGAAAAGAGAATAAAAGAAAAAGAAGAAGAAGAAAAAGGAGGCGGCAAAGAGAGAGTTACCGTGTCAAACACTACTGTAATAATTCTAGGGAACTAAAGGAAGTGTCCATACTTCTTAGGTCTTTTATTATTATTATTATTTTGAACAAGTTAAGGGTCTTAATGCAACACAAGAGGTAAAATTCTAAAAAGTAATAGAGAAGCAACTGCAAATTTAGATAAGGCAAATATTATTCTTCCGAGTCTTCTGAAAATTGGCACAACCATAAGACAAAAAGCTACACAAAAACCAGGATAACACACGGATTATTCTTAAAAGAAAACAGGATAATAGATATATAGTCACAACCAGGAGTAAATCTCACAAAACAGAGAAGATCAGCTCAAGCATCCCCATGTCCTATCAGGGCTAGGAGCATTTTTTCATAGTCTCCATTGGTGTCCTTGACAATGGCACGATCCAGAGGGACACTGTTCCTTCGATAGTACTCGTCTTTTATGATCTTCATGTCAACCTCAGCTCTTGTAGCGACAACTCTAGTGAGAGCCCCTTCATCTGTTCCTCGCCCATTAATTGCCAGCCGAATAACCTTCTCAAAATACTTCTCGGGGTAAGTCAAGCACTTAACTGTGGCTCTCAGTAGTGTGAGGAACTCGTCCTTGGGGTCACTTTTCAAATCCTGCAAACAGGAGTGTGCTTTGCAGTTAAATTTTTCACCAGTTGATTAGGAGGTATACATGAACCAAAAATAGAGAAATAGGCTTCTGCAAAAAAGTTGAAGTTCTTATGATAGACCGTTAATATACAATGATCTGCATAGCCGACACATTGAGAAATTACAAATCAAGAAATTACAAATGAAGCTCAATCCTATGTCATGACTTACGATAACCCATTTACCTGATTTCTTTTGAATGGCCTACATGCATTTGGTTATGATTACAGTGATGAGAAATTACATACAAAGGATCAGTTAGATCAATCATTGGGCTCCTTTATAACACCAAAGATATCAGGTACAAATCCTCTGAAAGTACTCTTTTAATTTTCTTTGCAATTCTTGCAATACCCAATGGCAGCATTGTATTCTGGACCAAATACCCGTGTTTCAGAGGAAAAATTAATCGATTCAGAACTACATTGACATGGTGTAATGCCATTGGTAATTGAAAGAATTGAAAGAAGACCAAAATATGCATAGAATATATCTGAACAAAGATACTTCAGCGAAAAAGAAAATGCTCACATGCATACCTTGTTGATATCATTCCCGAATTCATTTTTGTAGTGATTCAAGGTTGCATTGATCTGTGCCTTGCTCCTTGTGGATAAAATCCTGATGAGATCTTCATGATTGTAAGCCTTTTCTGAAATCTTCTCGTGAAGTATCTTGGCCTCTGATTTTGCTAGAGTCATATTCACCTCATCTCCCTCATATCGGTATGAGCTCACAAGAGGCACCAAAAGCTGGGAGGAATGAAAACAAGTAATAGTCCGTAGAACTTTTCCACTCACAATTAAGAAAAATTAAAGCAGCAATTACTTAAAAAAAATGTTGAAAGTACATTAGTTTCCCAAAAGATGAAAGAACTTCATTTTCACCCGAAAAGAGCATAACTACGATTATTGGTTTTCCTTCTTAGCTCAAGTAGTAATCTATAATCTGTACCTTGCGGAAGTCCCCAGATGTGTGATATGCAACATCCTCTTCAAGGGATCTCTTGAAACGAGCATGATAAGCTTGTCTAGCCAAGAGCAATTGATGTGGAGACCTCGTACAAGCTATTTCCATAAGAACCTGATTGCTTGAAGTCCACCTTTTTGTAGCTTCATTAGCCAAAAGTGCATCTCGTTCAGCAGGATCAAGTGTCCACAGCAGTACCACCCTCTGATTTAAAAGAATTTGGAAAGTGAAAAAAAAGCTAGCTTTTTTAATACCATACTTATTGCTTATTCCTCCCCCTCCCAATCAACCCAAGGTCAGGCTTGATTATAAGTACTGTCATGGTTTTTTCACATATTATCTCACTAAAAATACAAGAACAGATCATGCCTTAATTAGCATAGTGTTGCAAGTCCTTAAAATGAGTAGGGAGAATATTTTCTACCACAGCATAATTAAAGTGAGTCAAAAAACTGACCTCGAAGTCATTTGTAAGTTCTTTGTTCAGTTCTTTGAGGAGATCTTCTCCATAGGTTTCAGCATAAGTTTGTTGAATCAACTTCCGTTGAGCAGCATTCCTATGAGCCAATATAGATATGATCAACCCCTCATTTGTTCCCCATCCTGAATAAATATTAATCCAAATTAAATAACAGTATAACATCAATCTAGAAGCAATCTACAAAGAAACAAACATGCACAAAGTCATATGTTTAAACTATGATCATCAGTTGAAAATCAAACATCATACAGTGATTAAATTCACACGATGTGCTAATCAATTTAAAGTTTTCAAACACCACCAAAGCAATGAAATAGCTCTAGCAATAAGCTTCAAATGTCAAAGATGCACTTTTCTGGTACAAAAAGAAAGCTACTCTTCCTCTTAGCTTCCGATGATTGCTAATTATTCACCCATTCCACTTACGACAAGATCAAGAAAATAATTAATGTCGGTTTCATTACAAAATTAATACCACCATGACACTAGATACTCTGAAAAGAAAATTAATAATACCAAGCAAATGCCATAGCACCTAGAAAAATTATTTGGTGAGTTGAACATATACGGCCCCAAGTCCCTAGATACATAACAATCCTCACGTGCCTATCATGTGATGGATGCCATGTATCTAGGAGGGCGTATATATCCCACTCACATAATAATTTTTCGTAACTCTCCAGTGGTGATACTCACCTTAGCATCAACCTGCAGCTTAATCAATTTTGACATATCATGCCATAAATAACTCAAGGGCTAATTAACATGAAAAGAAGCTCCATATGAGTATGGTATCATCAGATCATTGAACCACCAATTAGAAATCAAACATATTAATCAATTTCCAAGGATATAGCTCTTTGCTTTGTTTGTTTTGCTGGAAAATGTTTTCCAGGACAAAAAAAAAATTTCTTTAGATAGAATTTTTTTTCCACAAAACAAACTGAAGGGACATAGTAGTTATATAATATGTAGCATAATAGTCCTAAAGAAAAAGTTTTGTTCCAGGAAAAATTTCCAGTAACTATTTTCCATCCAAACGAAAAGAGGCTTGGAAAAATAGAGAAACACGCAGATCCATCAAATACTTGAATGAGCACAAGAGAATACAGAACAGAGCTATAATCAAGTCCATCTATATTTAAAACAGGAGTGAGAGAGAGAGAGCAGTTAAACCCACATGGGATCTATTCATCATTTATAAGAAAAACTATAAAGCAATACAACGATATCTATAAAGACGATATATTGTTATGTATGTCGTCACAATTACATCTATAAAAAAAACAGAGCCTTAGAAAAAAACAGAGCCTTAGAAAAACAGAGTCAGTGATGAAACCAATATGTGATCTATGCATCATTATTAAGAAAATTAAAACCCAATTCATTATATCAGTTAACACAAAGAGATCATTAAATCCTCAGAGATCAAGTTTGTCCAACATGTAATCCTCAGACATAATAATTTTCAACAGCATCAAGTCACTGTCATTTTCAGATCATTATCATCAATCAATATAAACGGATCACGATCATTTACAGATCATCGGATCTGAAATCATAGAAACGAACACCGATCTGATCGGTGAAACGGCAACGTCGAATTTTGGTTGCATAAGAGGCGATCATTGAAAGAGGTTTGATTAAAATAAGAGAAGGATAAGAAGAGAGAGATATTGGTGAAAATGGAGACCTGCAAAGGCTTTTCTGAGTTGCTCACAGTCTTCGGCTACAGAAGGAAAAGTTGCAGGGAGTGAGAGAGTTGACATTGTCTGTGTGATGCTTTTTCTCTCTTGATCTTATCTGTGGAGAATCGAAAACGATAATGGGGGAAGAAGACAGCTGAATAGTCTTTTATAAGGACAAGTGGAAGCGTTGTCGAGAAATTCCGATTTCAATTTCATATTTCTTTAATAAAAACAATTTTTTTAATTATAGTGATATGGTGATATTTTAAAGATTAAAGAAATGATAATTTTTTAATGTAATATTTTTTAGAAATTGAGTGTTAAATTACTGTGTTTTTTGGCAAATATGAAATTCATAAGTAGATCATCTAATTCGATGGCCAAATTTCAAAACTATAATTTGCATTTAGCCCTATAAAAATCACCTTACACAAAGTATCTATGATAGAAGTCCTGTGTTTTTCCCACTCCAACATTTCCCCGCTCCTCGTGTGAGATAAGTGATTACAATGCAACTGGAATGACATAAATGCTCTTATTATGAAAATTTTCTATTTTATATTACTCTTAAATTGACGATTGGATTATTGTTATTTTTAACAGGCCTAACATGCATAAAAAGGGTATTTAATCCAACGGTCAGTTATTTAAAATTTATGATGTAACTGGCGATATGGATCACTGTGATTTTTTGATATTATGAGTAATATAAAATATGAAGTTTTTATAATAAAGGCGTTTATGTCATTTCAGTGGTATTGTAATCGGTGACCGAGCTCAAAAGAGGAGCGCAAGTGAAAAATATTGAAATGGAAATAAAGTTTTCTTTTTTTCTTTTTAATTCCAATATATATATATTGTGTTAGTGATTAATTGTTAGTAGAAAGGGAGCAATAACTGGGCCAATTAAAAAACTTGTGTTGGTGAGCATTTATCCCTAACACCAACCCTCACCCTCCTGCCAATTGAGCTCTCTCCTGTTGGTGCCGACATTAATTATCAACATAACATGATATTTGAGAACATAATTTTAAATAAATTTTGATACAATGTTTTATAATTTTTTTGTGAAAGTTGTATTTTTAAAAAATCAATTATTAAATTAAATACCTTTTTTTATGGGCGACATGCATTTTTTTTTTTTTTCCCTGTTGTGGGTGACATGTATGTTAAAACTTAAAAATTACATTAATCGAATACTAGTAGTCATTCGATCGAAAAATATTAGGGGAAAATACATAAAAACCCCCTCAACTATCACCTTGTAACACTTTATCCCTTCAACTATCGATTGCAACACTTTGTCCCTTAAACTATTGAATTGTGACAAATAACCCCCTTCTGTTATTTTTTTACAGTCTGTTTATGACAAACCGACCATTGGGTCACAATGATTTTTTGCGTGCCAGACATGAATAAGCAGATTATTTAATCTAACGGTCTGTTTTTTAAAATACTATTTCAAAAAACGTCTGTATTTTCATATATATATTTTTAAATCTAACGGTCTATTTTTTTTAATATAACGGTCCGTATTTTCAAAAACCGACCATTGGATTGAATAATCTATCTGTCTATGTCAGGTATGCCAAAAATCATAGTAATCCAACGGTCGGTTTGCAATAAAATAGATTATGAAAATCACGGAAGAAACTTATTTATCACAATGCAATAGTTTAGGGGAGCAAAGTATTGCAATCTATAATTGAGAGGGGTAAAGTATCACAAGGTGATAGTTGAGGGGGATTTTATGTATTTTTCTCCAAATAGGGGAATATTAAAACCCAACCGTCAAAAATTTCACATTTATAGATGAGATGAAGTAGCATTCAATTTCACATTGAATTGATTTTTGAGAGATTCAGTATATATATGAGAAATTATTATCCAACAGTCAATTTCTCAAAATACAATTCCTACATAGAGTTATAAAAAATTGTGTAAAAATTTGTATAAAATTTTGTAACCATGGATGTGTCCCATATTTATGTGGTGATAGAAAGGGTATATGCTCTCAACCAAAAAAGTAAAAGGAAAAGAAAAAGAAAGTGCATATTCATCAACAGTCCAGTTCGAAGCCCAACGAGAAGACCAGGACAAACCTTGGGCTTAAGGTGGGAATTGGGCTCAAGGTTTTAAATCTGGTGTGACATCAAAAAGATAGGAACCCATTCAAATGGACCGGAGCTTAACCCAGTCCAAGCCCACGATAGCCCGATCCATTTTACAACCCTTTGCTTACACTATAAAACGAGAGGATTCTCATTCCAGAAAAGGAAGGGAATGTAAAAATAGCTCAGGGAAAAGTAGCTTTGTGAGGCTTCTTTTCAGTTTTCACTGCTTGAGTTCCATCATTTTGGAAAGCAATCTCTTCATTAAAATGATGGTGAATGGGATAATCTGATATCAGGTTTGATTTTCAGTTCCTTACACATGTATATGTGTGTGTATATATATATATGTATGTGCGTTGTTCCAAATTTTGTCTGCTCGTTGATTCAGGAATCGTTCATGAAATCTAGCAACCGTTCTTTTGAGTTTTCAATGTTTTTCTCGCAGTTGTTTAATATTAATCAATGTCTGATCTTGATTTGCTTTGCATTTGGTGTGTTTACTGTTAATTTACTGCCCTCAAAATTGTATGTAGCACTTTAGGATATATACCATTACGAGCCTTTTGCAGATGTGTGGTCCTAAGGGCTTACAAAACATTAAAACTCTATAGCCAATTGTAGAATAGTTTTTAAAAAACTGACTGTTGGATTAGATAAACTGCTTAAGAATTTCATGTTCACAAAAAATTACAGTAATTCAACGGTTGGTTTTTGAAAAAAAATCAACTGGAAAAATTTGTCAAAGTTCTTTAAAATATCTCCATTTTTTTTTTTTGTTTTTTTCCTCAAAAATCAACCGTTGGATCACCGTGATTTTTGGCAAACATGAAATTCATAAGCTGTTTATCTAATCCAA
>JAESVK010000824.1:0-16604 GCA_017140935.1 Hamamelis virginiana
TTTCACAAAAAGAAGAAGATGATTTTTTTGTTTCTTGTTTTCCATGCGTGATTTCAGTGGGAAAAAAAAAAAATAAATAAAGGGCTATTTTTGGTTTCCCATACCCAATTTCAGAAAAAAGATGAAGATTTTTTTTTTTTTCAATACGCAATTTCAGAAGAAGTCCATACCCACTTGAAGAAGAAGTGCCAGATTTTGCTCTACATATTTTTTTTTGTGCGTGCAGAAGCTGAGAAACAACATCTCATTTTCTAATGGTTACATTTGGTTAATTTCCATAGCTTTTGGTTTTGGTGGGTTCTTTACCCGTATCATGCTCTTGTGCTTGGTCCGTTAGATTGTAATGCTCTTACAGGAGCTTGTTGGAAGCTAGAGATGAAGATGCTCCATGTTGAAGTGCAAAGAACGAGGGACAAGGAGGTACAGTGAGAGTGGAAGAGGGAGAGGGAGAAGTAAAGGGAGAAGGAGGAGAGAGAAGTAAAGGGGGCTGTCAGCTGTGGGAGGGGAAAGTAACTTTTGGCCTTGAATTTGATGAAAAAGTTGCTTATTTTAAGCCATTGGATGGTTTCACTTTTAATGGACGGTGAGATTAATTGAGCATGCATATAGAACCGCTATTTGAAACAGCGGTTCTTTAATTAATTCAAAAACCGTTGTTTCTAACAGCGGTTTATGGCCTTTGACCAAGTCAGAGGGCCATTCTCCCAAATATTTTTTTTAGAGGGCTAGAGTCCCATATATTTTTTTTTAAAAGGCCATTTTAAAAAAAAACTCGGGAAAATTAGAAGACTTTAGACTTCTTCATATCTCATATTTTTTTATTTATTAAAGAGTCAAAAGTGACGATTATTATTGTATAATATTCTTTTTAGTTAATGCTTTAATGGTTCTACCAAATCCATTCTTAAGCATTAAGGATGGCTTTTTCATTAAAAAGAAAAAAAATCCCAACTCTCGCATTTTTAATTTTTTTTTTATTTTTTTGTTATACAGGTATCATGGGCCAGCTTGCGCGCACCAAACTAAATCCTGCACCTCGAACAAAACTTTCGAAACAAGGCTTGCATCTTGCGGTTCGTGGTCCAGGATATTAGTAGTTAGTAGGAGTCGAACCCATGATCAAAGGGCTTGGTACGCTCTTTGCCCTACTTGGTACGCCCATTGTATGACAGATATGAAAATTTTATTAGCTGAAGATGAGTCTAGTCAATTTCATTTTATTATTGTTTCGCTCTTTTCTGTAAATTATTTTAGCTTAGGAAAACAAAACATAAACAGAGTTTTTGTCTAACTAAATATAAGCTAATTTATTTAAAATCATATAGCAATAAGATATTGGACCTACATTGATCCAATTTTTAAAATTTTCAAGCCCATCCCTAAGTGAGAAATTTAATAGGGGTTTAGTTTATGTGCAATATGACAACATCCCATGACTTTAAAATTTAAGTTCATAACTTCTTGAATTTGTGCTTTAAGTTATACTTTTCTTGGCTCCTAAAAAACAATTGAGTGTGCAAGGAGAAAGAAAAATTGTGTGCTTGTTCAAAGGTTAACTATCAACCTTAAGCCTACATGACATGTTTCTATTTTTTTTTAATGGTAGGGTTTGGAAAAGTTCTACTCCCTGGCCTATCAATCTTATAGCCTTCATGACTTAGGCTCTATTTTTGAATGGTTTAGTTTGGAAAAGTTCTACACTTTTGACTTTATATATTGAAAAATAGGAAGGTCTCGCATGTCATATGAAATAAGAGAATTTTTTTTTTTTGGGTTGGAAAGGAAACAAGAACTTTATTCAACCAATCAGTTTGGGTGCAAAAAAAAAAATCTTCAACTAAAAAAGACTTCAGCCAATTAGGTGGCTCCTTAAACCAGACCAACATGGTTGGACAAGAAAGTGCAAACTAGTAGGTCTATCTAATGTTATCAAACCCGAATCAGCCGGCTGATTCAATCGATTGAATCGGAAACCTGTTCCCTCTCTGATTGGTTTATTCCACAAAAACCCATTCAATTCAAAAATTGCTCTCTTTTGCAAAACCCTATCAACCCGGTTAAAAGAACTGTTTTTTTTTTTTTTTTTTTTTTTTTTTTTTTTTAAAGGTGCTAAAATGACTAAAATAACCACAATCTTTTTAAAATCTCTTAAAGCCAAGAAGGCTAAAAAGGCAAATTAGTCTAAAAAAATCCCAAATAGCAAAAAGAAACCCAAGCACCTAATTTAATAATACAATAATCTTATCTTGCATTTTAAAAAATATATATAATAAAGATTGATCAATAGTAATTATCAATTTTCAATTTTGATGACTGCACATAAATTCAAATATATGAATTGATTGTACAAACATTTTTAAATAAATAATAATAATACATTTATGATGTCATGGTGACGTCGGGTTGAAAACATTGACCTTTAACCCAATGAATGGTCTGGATTTTAAAACATTGGATCTATCCGCTACCTTATTACAACTACGGGATATAGCAGCAAGACGATACCTCGAACTATCGTTAAAGTAAGCTCTTATGTCCTCACAAATTACCTCAATCATAGGAGAATGCCCCCGAACACAATCAACAAGTGCCTTTGCATCACACTCGACGTCAGCTTGCCGAATATCAATCTTCGTATCAAACTGCAATCCTTCTTTGAGAGCATAATGTCACGGACGGGTTCTAGAATGGGCGAATGGCTAGGATTATAGAGGCTTTACCTTGGAATAATCTAGAACTCTCTGGAATTCACTACACGGTTCTACACTACTCTAGGCTAGGGAACATTAGATGAGCCTAGAGGGTTCTAGAACTCTCTTGTACATACTTGTATATCCTTGTATCTAGAATGTTCCACTTAAGGAGGTGAAGTAGGAGTCTAGAGACTTCCATTTGAGGAGGTGGAATTAGGGCCTAGAACATTCTTTGTAGCCTATAAATAAAGGAGGCCCCATTTGGTCAAACCAACCAAGAAAGTCACTTGTAATCACTTTTGTGTAATACAAAGCTCTCCTCTATTCACTCAAACTCTCTTGTGCTTTCTTGTTTGCTTGTGTGCTTGCACACCTGGTGGGTTTTAGGCTTGCTTAAGGGTTCACAAGGTAGTGTAAAGCTTAGGCGCTGCATGGTAGGCTTAGTGAAAGACTAAGACCGTGACAATAAGCTTCCATGAGCAAAGCACTACCAACAAGCTCAACTTTCTTAACCATACCAGCAATGAAACGACCTTCAGCTTATAAATAAATAAAGAGAAAAAATGTCAACTAATATAGAAGTTCTAGCTTTATGTAATTTTTGTAGGCACCTCTCTTGTTTTCCGGTACAGAAGAGGCTGGATGGTGGAATTTCAATCCTACTTTCAGTGTTTTTTTTTTTTTTTTCTTGAGAAATTAAAATTTCACCTCTTCAACTTATACTCATTTTACACATTGCACTTCTATATTTTTTTTCAATTATATTGACTGCTTATCAATTTGATTTGTGTCACGTTTCACCTTTCTGTCAATCATCCGTTTGATTCTTTGACAGGAAAATCATTATAGCAAACTTATTTTTTAGTGATATAATTTTTTTTTTGGATATTCTGATATAATCCCCTATCATCCCTTAATTTTTTTATATTTTTCTTATTTATACATATGGAGTAAAATTACTAAATAGTAAATTATACATACGGAGTAAAATTACTAAATTTTACCAAAAATTATATCCGTTGCAACCTTCTATAATAAAAATTTCAATCAATATCAATCAATTGTCATCCTTCTAAATTTGTTGATTGTTGAAATGGTAAAAAAATATTATAAATTAAAACTATAAGGATTAATGTGTTTGAAAAAAAAAATTATAGGCGTGTAATGTACAAATGGATGCAAGGTAAAAGGATGAAAAATATAATAACCTAAAGATATTTCCCCCCTAATAATATGGTATTTAATTTTGATTAGGCTGTTATCTTATGAGGATAATCACTATCCCTCTTTAATTGGTAATTTGAATAATTCTAAAACCTCTCTCAGTTATCTCTTGCATTCGGATCCTCTACTTGTGCTTCCATATACTTGGGTGATGTGGCATGATCTGAATGGTCTGCTTTTCACTTGGGTGATGTGCAGACCATCCAGATCATGCCACGTCACCCAAGCACCAAGCATATGCAAGTAGAAAATCCCATTCCGTTATCTCTCACCTTTAAATCAAGATGTACAGCATTTCGAACAATAAATGCTGCAGATTCGTAGGTTATCTTTTATTCGTAATTTTCATTAATCTTCTGTGGAAGCAATAATTCCAAATTTTCATTTATTTTTCTTCAGAGGAGGAAAGGGGAAAGATTTTGACAGCGGAGAGTTTCAGAGCCGATTCGGTATATGGAACACTCGGAGATATGAGATACCATTTATTAGAGTCTTTGAACTCCAACTACAGCCATTGTGTTGATCTGTTCTGGTTAATTTTTCATCTTCTCGAGCTCTTAGCCTTTGTTTGGATCTCGGAAACCGTGAAAGGAAAAGAAAATGAAAAAGCCTAAAAATGTGAAAAATGGGTATCCCTTTTAACCAACGTTTAGCATTTTCCTTTCCTTTGCTTTCCAACGATCCAAACAGAGTTTAATCTCAACCAAACCATATTTTCTGGGGTTCGTTTCAGTTTGGATCCCCACATTCTCCATGCTTCTCCCACTGCTATGTACTATTCTCTGGCTACCAGTCCTCGGAGGTCATCAATCACTCGAAATTTCGGCGCGTTCACTCGACGCGCTTCTTCAAGACTATGCTTTCAGGGCATTTGTTCAGAAGCCAAGAACAGGAATTCCCTACGACGGCGCCGCCCCCTCCAACTTAACCGGAGTTAAAGTTTCAGCAATGAGGCTGAGAAGTGGAAGCTTGAGAAACAGAGGACTTAACGGCTACAAAGAGTTTCAAATCCCAAGTGGAATTTTAGAGCAGCCTTATGTGGAGAGGCTTGTTTTGGTTTACCATAATCTAGCCAATTGGTCTTCTTTCTATTATCCTTTACCTGGTTACTCTTATCTAACCCCAGTTCTTGGTCTCTTAGCCTATAATGCTTCAAATTTATCTGCTACCAATTTACCAGAATTGGATATAAGAGCTTGGGATAAGCCCATTTTGATTAAATTTCCAAATGTCAAATTGACACCAAATGGAAATTCCCCCAAGTGTGTTTATTTTGATTTGTATGGTATGGTTGAATTCAACAATGTGTTAAACGGCGATGCATGCTCAACTAAGCAGCACGGACACTTCTCTATAGTCGTCGAGTCTACTATTGCTCCCTCGCTACCTCCTGGCGGTGGCACGAGCGGCGGCGGCGACGGCGACGGCGACGGAAAGCGCTCATCGTCCAAGGTTGAATGGATAGTTGTTGGGGCTGTGATTGGTGGGTTTGTGGTATTTGGTGTGTTGGGTTGGTTTTTTGTGTGGGTAAAAGGGCGTAAACGTGGGAAGAAAATGCAAGGGATGGAATGGGCGGCTGAGTGGGGTGATGCCTTGCGAATGGCATCAGTTGGAAATACAAAGGCTCCGGCAGCATTGGGGACTCGGACGCAACCAGTATTGGAGAATGATTATGTGCCTTAGATTTGGTCATTTGTAATCAAGTGTCAAGTTGTCCATTCTTATTTGGTTCAATTCATTCAATTTCGAAATCTATGTGTGACTGGGAAAATGAGTAGTACATTCTTATTTGGTTCAATACGTTCACATTCAAACACCCAATTGTATGTTTACAACTTCCATGATATATGAATGCACACCATGGAGATTACTGGGGGAGGGGGTGGGGGAGGGGGTTGGGTTTTACTTTGTCTGACGTTTGGGTTCAAATTAATTCCTAGAAATATTAAAAACAAAATCATCTGCCATTGACATCAATTAGACAATCCAAGTGTCAAAGTTTGATCCTTTAACTTTTATTCTTGACCACGTGAATTATCTAGGTGAATTAAAATAAGTGTCCTTAATATAGGATAAAATGATGGAAAAGCTTTTAAGCAAAGCTTGTTTGTGATTTGGAGAATGAGTAGAGTAAGAAATCCGCTGTTGGCTAGCAATGGTTTGCTTTCACAAACTATTTATGTGTAAAGAGTACTCAATTAAGTTCTTATGCTCTGTTTGGTACGAAGAATGGAAAAATGGGAGGAAGGAAAGTAGGAGTAATGGACTTTCCTTTCTCTGGGAAAAAAGACACTTATTCCTTCATATGTGTTTAGTATGATAGAGGGAAGAGTGACTTCCTTCTTTCTGCGTGTTTGGCAAGTAAGGAGAAGAGAAATAATAGATTGTACTGAATTACAATTTTACCCCCACATATCATTGTAATAAAGCTGGCATTATACTTCTAAGTGCTAATAATTACAAAATAATATGAATCCTAAAAATTAATAACAAAAAAATTAAACTTCTAAAAAATCAAATTAAACATTAAACTTATTTCAAAGCTGCTAAAGGATTTTGTTAAAAAAAAAAAAAAAAAGGCTGCTTAAGAATGCAAATAAGGACGAAACCAAATTTGGAATTTGACACTTGTTGTGACGTTTCATAGCACACAAAATTTTCACCTTGGCTGTTTGAGAGAATAAAGGGTAAGGATAGTTGTGGATTTGCATAAAAACAAGAGGGTAATAAACCCGTGCAATGCGAGAGATTTATCAATAAATTTTATCTAATTAATTTTAAATGTATAAAATATATTTTGATTATATGATCTTGACCATTTGATCGTAATTAAATTTATAGAGTTAAAGTATATATTTTAATATAAAAGAATGATTAAGAAAATTAAAAATTAAAGAAATTGAAAAAAATTAATTTAGATGTTTATTAAAAAAATAAAAATTTAAAATAATACAAAGAAAGTAGAAGGTACACTGCATGGAATCAATTTTTTAAATAAAAAATGAGTAATTTCATGGACCAAGCTTTCCTTCCGTCCCCTCATCCGCATTGGGCAGATGGAAAATTGCGGCGCATCACTCCATTTCTCCTCCCATTTTCCCCTCCCCTCCCCTCCCTCCCATACCAAATTGCAGCGCATCCCTGTCCTTTTCCCTACCCGCCCTTCCATCCTCCCATTCACCCCTCAAAACAAACAGGCCATTAGGCAAGTTCTATTGGGCTAACCCACTTGCTTGGGTTTAGATTGTAGTCTTGTTATAGCCAGCCCAACTGATTAAGTTGAAAATTCAATTAAAGTAAAATGCTCATGGTATATGGGGAATTGAACCAAACCGAAAAGGATCGGTTTGGTTTGGATTGGGTTTATGAATACCATAGTTTGGTTCCTAGTTATATTTTTAAGAGTCGAGTTAGGTGGGTTCAGCTATAACTTAATAGCAAATTGAACTAAATCGAGTTGTCCCATACCAATATATATATATACAATTCCGATCCTGCGAATATATATTGGCTTTAATTAAAATAAGTATGATATCTTTAATTAATTGTGAAATATATATTTTGAAAAACCGACTATTAAATTACATACTTTTTTTATAAATATCATGCATGTCAAAATCAAAGTTATCTAATATCAGTATCTCCAAATACAAATCGAAAAAAATTGTGACCATTAAAAACTGTAACATTTCTAAAAAACCGACCGTTGGATCACTGTGATTTTTTTATATGCATGAGATAATTAAAATAGTATTTAATCCAAAGATCAATTTTTCAAAATTTGTATCTCACAATTATTTATCATTCCCATACTTATTTTATACCGACTTTAGTTAAAGTAAACATATGTTGGTAGAATTATTTCTACTATATATAATTTATTTATGGGTCATTCAACCCAAGAAAAATTTATTTTTCGGGTTGACCTAGTCTTGACATGTACTATCGATCTCTTTTCTTTTCATACAAATGGTAATATGCATATATATCATGTCAAAACCCCTAAATGTTAATGAATTTATATAAGCATTTTTATTGAAAAGAGATGATTCTCTATATTCTATGATCACCTAATCAAAATTTGAAATTATCTAGGTGTCCAATTACATGTGCAGCATGGATATTAAATGGCATGCCATGTTTTCCAATTTTCTTTTAAAAGAAAATAAATTATAAAGAACATATATAAAGTATAAACTATAGGCTACACACTTGAATAATTGTACTTCTATTATATTGCCTGATTTGGATTGCCCAACCCAATATATGGGGCTAGTTTTAATTTAATTAGTCCTAGCCAGGCACAACCAAATTAGCAAAAAAGTGGCTTAAAAAAAGAAACATGGTTATACCTGCCAGTCCTGGCTAGGCAGCTTGATCCCAATTTTTAATTTTCATTCTTGAGTTTCCCACTTTGTCCCCCTTAGAGTGGGGAATAGAAGAGGGAATTGAATATAGAACAATTAATGTACCTCCCACTGAGTAGGGGAAACCATATCAATTGCTATGAACTTCAATTCCACCCAACAACCAAATGTACCAAATATTAATCAAAGCAACCGTTGCTTTGGGTCAATTTAATTAGTTAATATTCTCTTAGACTAACATACCATATTTCCAGGATGGTAGCTTAGATGGTTGGGTTTCGGCGTATCAAGTTCGAGGTCCCTATTTCGAGTCTCCTGTGTCACTTATTCAGGATACTTGCTTTGTGCCTTACTCGGTATCCGTGGTTAGTAGGGTATTGCTGTCACCCGAACAATCAGTCGAGATGCGCGTAAGTTGACCCGGACACCCTCGTCAAAAAAAATAAAATAAAAAGACCATGCCAAAATGATATTACGATGAAGCGGAATTTTCATTTATTTTTTACCCAAGAAAAATACAGATATGATGGACAAATAGATTTTTGGTGGTTATAATGTGTTGGATTAGTAGATCGAATGCGCACAGGGGCTAGGGTGGTTGTGCAAGATGTGCATGATTTTAATAATTGGAAGCTTCCCAATGGTTTGTTTCAATCCACACATTGTTGTCTCCGGCCCAACGTGACACTGCCATAATACTTTTTGCAAGAGATTAATACCTAAAAGGAATCCTATGCTTCATTTTCACCCGTGTCTGCGGAGAATAATATTTTGTATCTTGTTCCATTAATAAAATTTTCGAGCACAATCTCATATATATATATATATATATATATATATGAGTCCGAGATGACAGCATCAGACAATCTAAGATTGGTATTGGCATGTGTTTATATAGTTTAGTAGTTGTTTTTATCTCTAAATGAGAGAATTGTTAGGTGGGGAGGACAATGATTTTTTTAAGATATATATATATATATATATATATATACAGAAATGATCCGGTTAGCGTATCCTTATATAAATTTATGTAACTATGTAAGTATAAAATTAGTATATAATTGTGAGATACATGTTTCGAAAAATTGACCGTTAGATTATATACTATATTTATATCTATTATGCATGCCAAAAATCACATTGATCCAACGGTTGGTTTCTCCTTGTCACCGAGAAAAACTATAATAGTTTTCAACGGTCAAGTTTTTTCGGTCTATATTTTGAGATATTAAAATTGAATCATCGTGATTTTTGACATGCATGATATCCATAAATGAAATATCTAATCCAACGGTCAGTTTTTAAAAATACTTATCCTATAATTATTTTTTAACTTCATACTTACATAAGATATTCAAGCATGTGTAAGATAGGGACTGATAAATAGTGTACGTGCTGTGTGCCAGTTGGGCTTCATGGGTTAGCAACAGGCAGGCTATCCGAACCAATTAAGTGGTGACACTTGTGACCAGAAGTGTGGGCATTGGGTTGTCATAACTCATTTGAAACTAGGCTAGCAAGTTGTTGAGAGACGCTCTGATGGTAGTAAATGCTACACTAGGGCCTCACATCCTCACAGAGAGAGAGAGATTTTATTAAAACTATATATATATATATATGCATGTGTGATGTATACAACGTACACATCACATAGAAGAGTGAATATGGCATTTTATAAAGTGATGGATTGGAATAATGAAAAGGAGAAGAACCATATTAATGAGGTTGGTTTAGCGGCTTGTATAACTATTTTTAGGGAAAGAAATTTCGAAACATGCATGTTGTTAGGGAGATAAGAGAGTCCAAAATGTAACATATTACATTTAATATACAAGCGACAAGCTCATATTAAATTACTTCAAAGGCTTAAATTTATTAGTAGTGAGCATCATTTTCTGTATATTAAGCTAATCTTTTTCTAGCTTCTCTTCTTCTGATGAGGGATAATCCACACATGAACCTCAACACATGTAATAACGGAATAGAATCGAATTGCCCAATATATATGTCGAATTAAACATTGCTCTATTCACATTAGGGAAAGCTAGCTATCCAAAAGTTGATGAGTAATTTAGAACTTTATACTACTGTTCGCATTGGAAATCTTCAAATTGGTCGTTCATACCTATGGTAATTAATGCGGACGTATCAGAAAAGGTTGAATTTACACCATTTCAAAGTTGTAATGGCTCCAAGTAAATCAAGCCATAAAATATCAAGCGATTGTGTTAATTCCATTTGCGTCAATGCTAGTTGAGTGGTTGTGGAACCATTTACTTGAAGAATTATTTTTCTATTTATAAACTTGTAAGATAATTGCCTACGAACCATGTCCAATGTGGTGCTGACAAATGTCAAATCTCTTTCTTCATGTTATTTGATTGCCATGTGGTCTTCTAGTACTTAATTTGGCTTTTAATCCGAACAATGCCAATATAAATATATTGTTGGAAAAATTTATCTAGAATTGGATTATATTGTGTTAAATAATCACTTGAAAATAAATAGTTTGTATATATATAAATTCTGTAAAGTACAGAATTATATACCAATTTAATAAAGAAGAAGATGAAGTAGAAAAAGACAACTTGAATAATAATTATGTTAAACCAGAAAATTATTCAAGTAATAATTCTATAAAAATAGAAAGCACGCATAAAATAAATAATTTACAAGTTTAGCAGAATTTGAAGAAGAAAATTGATTAGGAAAGTTGATCAAGGCAAGTGTTTGACACTTTGTCCTTAAGACACAATTCGCCCCTCCTATAGGTGCTTAGAGTTCCATGGACGTCGGCCTCCCAGGATACAATGATCACGTTTGAAGATGAATCACTACAATCTTCAAACACAGCAAACCAGCAATGCCAATCTCTCTCTCTTTAAAACACTATGCAGACATTGATAATACAAGAATGCATGAATGATTGAATACTTTGACTCTGGGACCAGTGACCTATTTATAGACGAAATGGTGCCCTTTCGTGATGTGCTGAAGGGCACCATTTGGGACATGACTCTTTGAAGAGCTGCAAAAATACTCACAACTCTTCACTATTTTATAACAGTCACAACTGTTCCGGAAGAGCTGCATAGCCAATTATGGGTTGTGGGCTAGCCTAAAAAGATAATGGGCTTGGTCTAAATGACCCCACTCGACCCGGCTCGGTTCGGTGCGGTGCGTGTGTGGTTTGGATCAAGCCCAAGTTTGGGTAGGTCCTCTCCCCTCACAAAACTTTGGTATCCTTTGGGGCCCAACCCATAGGTCCAATGTGAGAGTATATAAACACACAAACTTTCCACTTTTTTCCAATGTGGGATAAGGATGGCTATCACCTTCAACCATTTTCATTTGGGTGATTTTACACTACAATTTCTCATTCAAAACATTAAGATTTTGAGCTTATTAATACAACATATTAATCTCCTTCATGAGATGAATGTATTCCAATATGGGCCCACTTCAAAAGGCTTGTGGGACCCATATATAAATTAAGCTAAAGTAGCTTACTTAAGCTTAAAATATAACAATCCCCCACATGAATGAAAATTGGCTTGTTAACTATGCATATGATAAATGTTGACTCAAGAGAGAGATACGAAGAGTCCCCACATCAGGAAAGGTAGCTTGTGGCCTTGAACCTTCCTTAGTGAAAGACTATCGGATTTGCTAGCTAATCAGTGAACATGGTGTCTTGAACTGTTCAGCTCTTTTGTGCAAACCAAGACAATAGAATTCACACGATTTCCCTTTGGACATTTTTTGTTCTCCTGATTGTGTTCATTTTGGCCCTGATCAAACCTAATTTTCATGAGTGCTCTAGAGAACTTAGCCTTATCCATTCTCATAGAAGCGGCCCTTTCTACACTCATATAGGCGATTCTTATTAAGAGTATCCTGCTACACCCCATTTGAAGAATTCAAGATATAATAATCATTAAAAGGTTTGCTTAACCTGATTCACGCTACATGCATCACAGCTTCATCATAGGAACAAGTAAGAGAAATCTCATCTTAGTGATTATTTTGAGTCAGACACAATTAGGTTGTCCTTTTTGAACCTAGATCTTGGGATCTCCAATCAGCTAGGTTGGGTTTCCATTATGGTAACTCTTAAATTTTAGGCTTTAAGCCTATTCCCCTCGATGAATTATATACTTGCTCTCTAGTCAAACCTTTAGTTAACGGATCCACTAAGTTATCTTTTGACTTTATATACTCTATGGAAATAATTCCATTAGAGAGCAACTGTTTTACGGTATTATGTCGAGACTTATTGTTATACATATCATTATGTGCTCTTCCAATAGCTGATTGACTATCGCAATAGATACAGATAGGTGGCACAGGTTTTGACCATATTGGAATGTCTTTTAAGAAGTGTCGAGGCCATGCATTCTGCTTCTTCACCAGCTTTATCTAAAGCTATAAATTCATATTCCATTGTGGATTTAGCAATGCACGTTTACTTGGGTAGGTCCTCTCCCCTCAAAAAACTTTGATACCCCTTGGGGCCCAAACCATAGGTCCAATGTGAGAGTATATAAACATACAAGTTTCCCACTTTTTTCTAATGTGGGACAAGGATGGCTATCACCTTCAACCATTTTCATTTAGGTGATTTTACACTACAATTTCTCATTCAAAACATTAATATTTTGAGCTTATTAATACAACATATTAATCTCCTTCATGAGATGAATGTATTCCAATATGGGCCCACTTCATAGGCTTGTGGGACCCATATATAAATTAAGCTAAAGTAGCTTACTTAAGCTCAAAATATAACACATACCACCTACATGTCTTCTCAATTTGATCGTGGGATTCTCTAACTCAAAATTAGAAAAATTCAAATTAAATAAAACCAATCCTAGATCCCTTAATACACATGTTTAAAACATGTATAACTCCCCATTCGATTCAAAGAATTGTCGTGCAGCTAGTTATGTTCAAAACTACCTAAGACACGTGTCAGTAATCGACTGGACAATTTTTTAACCATTTAATCTCCATTCTCAATTGGTTATGTGGCTATGTTTTATTGTCTTATTATTTAATTTTAGTAGTGACAACTACAGGGTTCACTTTTATACCACAAAGTACGTGAGATTTTTAAATTTGTTTGTTTACTATTTGTTATGTAAAAAAAAATCATCTAATTAAATGGTACGTATAAAATACTTATATAAAAAATTTGTAAGTATCATAGTTTAAAGTATCGCCCGATCCTATACGTATCGCTTGATACGTATGGGATTTCAACGCTTTTACCTCGATACTGTATGTGTGAAACAATTTTCGATGTATCAGCCCGATATGTTGCGTAAAGGCCGTTACATCTCGATTCCCGTTACACCCACGTGAACGACAGAAAACTATAGCTCTCTGCTGCAAGCATAGATTCCTAACAATTAGTATGTTGGCCCAAAATATACTCTAGAGGGGGTGGTGAATAGAGTATTGCAAACTATATAAAAGAATTTCCAAATTAAAATTTTGGTTTAATTAAATTTAGCAGAAAATAAATAAGTTAATAAATTTAATTGAAGATGAGATGAATATAGATATGAATCACAACTTTAACAATTTATATAGCAAGTAAATAAATTTAAATGCAAGAGATGGAGTTAGAGAGATTCAAACACAAGGATTTTAACGTGGTTCGATCTCCGTCTACATCCAAGCCTCAAGAGCTCCGTCTTGAGGATTCCACAATCCACTATGGATTGCTCCTTCAAGGTGGAGAAACCTTTGCAATTTGTCTTATTTCAAAGGTAGAAGATACTCACCCACAATCTACTTTCAAGAATAATCGGCGAGTTATGTTCAAGTGAAAGGACTTACTTGTGTAGTCACCGGTGAGGACTCCACCGCCGCTGCCGTCACTGTCCCGTAAAGGAAACAATCGGCGGGTTCCTCTTTCTGGTGGGACGTTATGGTCTATACCCTCCCATATGTGCATACACACACACACACACACTCCCTACTGTTTAAGAATACTCGAGAGGTTCGAGACATATCACTATATATATCTGTTGTCCTTTTTTTATTATACAAGTTTGACTATTTAATATTAACCAATGGTTAATTGACTTATGTTAAGTTAACTTCTAATTTACTATTATAAATTTATTACTTTTATAATTTTTTTATAAAATTAAAATTTCTTATTTCGGTTTGCTTTTTAAAATAGTTATAAATATTTCAAAGCAAATTAAACTAAAATGCCAAAAATAAATTTTAATTAAAAAAATATGAGCCAAATTTAAATCTTTAAAGAGAAAATAAAATTTTTAAAAACATTTTAAAAATTATAATACAATTTAAACAAATTTTTTGTTTTATTTTAAAACTTTTTAACTTGCAAGCTAGTAACTTATAACTTACATAATATATTATAAAAATATTTTTGAAAATAATTATAAATTACAAGTGTATATGGATCTTTAACACGTTTATTTATATTCAAAGAGTTCTAGTTCCCGACTCAATTAATTTTAATTGAGCGATAAACTAATGAGTCGTGAAAACTTGAAATAAATTCACTAGAACTCTTTGAAAATATGAATATATATTAGTATAGGGTAAAGATATGTGTATTACTATTTTTGGGGTTGATGTGCAAAAATGAAAAAAAATTCACGACCCTAGCGTCTAATGCCCGTTACGTATCACCCGATACACCGATATCCATTACACCTTTACCGTTACCATTACGGATCTGTTAAAAGATTCATAATACATAACTTATCGCATGTATTCACTTTGATGTGTGATAGGTTGACAGTAATAGCATCTTCAACGGTTGAAGGCAAAAGGTTCTCTTAAGCATTTTGCCTAGCCAAATGTAAAATTATGCATTCTAAGGGAGGAGGCAAGTGGGTAGCCAAAATGCCTATCCCTCAAATTGGGAGGCAAATTTATTGAGGAAGGAGGACAAAGAGCTATAGGCAAAATTGTTAGGTCAATACCAAACAATAAATTTTGGCAAACCCTTCAACCATTCTTCCTCAAATCTGAAAAAAAAATATATTAAAATAAAAATGGCTAGTGTGTTTGGCTAACATGGTTGGAGTACATTTTCAATTGGGTAGGTATAATGAGGAGGCAAAACACTATTTGAATGTTTTGAGTATGCATTTTGCCTCTTGATGGTTGGAGTTGCTCTAAGAAACTATCTATTGGGTTTTTAAGTTAGTCCAGCTTATTAGCTATACAAAGAAATTAATAGTTCTCCTCCTCTTCTTAGATCCTTTCAACACTTGTATTAAGAAACTACCTAGACTAGTATCCATTATTTACTTGATCAGAAATGTTACTATCAGCATATGTTGATTTTGATGTTAGCACTTCTTATGAATGTTATATATATAAGCATATGTTGACTTAAATAAAATTAGCATATGTACACAATATTATTCCCATGTATATATACGTACATGTGTGCATATATATATATATATATAGGAGCTAGTGCTAACATCAAGTTCACTAGATGTAAGATGCATTAGGTGACTTTATTTAGAACTAGGTACGGAAAATATTTTTAAAAACCAACCATTGCATTATATACTCATCTTATATCTGTCATGCTTGTAAAAAATGATAGTGATCCAACTGTCGATTTCTGAAAAACTCGGCTGGAAAAAAAATTGTGACATTTTGAATAATAAAAAAGTCACATTTTTTACAATGATATTTTTCAAAAACCGATAGTTGGATTATTGGCATTTTTTGCAGGCATGACATACATAAAAAGATTATCTAATCCAACGGTCAATTTTTCAAAATATATCATGCAACATATTCTAAATGAGGTCACTTAATGTTAGCACTCCTCTGTGTGTGTGTGTGTGTGTGTGTATATATATATCAGTATATGCGTACTTTAGCTAGAGTAATCACGAACATTATAGGTAATCGCGGGATACATAAATACTAACTGTTGAATTAGATACTATTTATAAGCATGCCATGTATACTAAAAATCACAATGCAACTGAGAAAAAATGTGACAATTTTTAGCGGTTACAATTTTTCATGGTCTGTTTTTGTAGATGCTGACAATAAATCAATATGATTTTTGGCATGCATGACATCCATAATAAGAGTATGTAATCCAACAATCAATTTTTCAAAATATCCATCCCACAATTATTTATGAGTTTCGTGTTTACTTAGCTGAAGTAAGCATACGTATACAGCATCAGCATTATATATATGTAACAAAAATGATCAAGTCAGCATATGCTTATATAAGCTTATATAAGCATGAAGCCCATAGATAATTGTGGAATGCTTATTTTGAAAAACTTAT